>JAQIXJ010002199.1:0-16717 GCA_034700185.1 Phthiracarus laevigatus | reverse complement strand
ATAACTGTAAAAATGGACAGTTAAAACTTTACAAAATTGAATTGCAATCGCTATTAACTGGACAAACATTTGTGGCAAATATTCATAGAGATATTTATTGTTTTAGTCCAAAAAACGTTAAACATCAGATTTTTGAGTTCAAGCCCGAACAAAGATCAACAGTGGATATGTCTCATGGTTTCATCCAATCATTAATCAGATATTGTGTTCAACACTTTAAATTGATATTTCTATGCGTTAATATAATCTTTGTTTCGTGCGTTTGTATTATATTGACCACCGATGGCTTTAAGAGTAATTACGGCAAAGAAATATATGATGTATTGATGACTGCATTTGTATCCAGTGTTTTGGCATCAATTTTATTCTTTATATTAATATTAATTGATTTATTTGTAATTAAATCCAAAACTGAAATCCGATTAAAATTCAATAAATACTACGGAATCGCACTTTTATTGATTGGTTTCATAATTGGCATAATTGGCGCTTATTTGGCTACAGATGATAACAAATTTAATAATTCCATTCAAAATACGAGCAAAAATGGTACAAATGTTACTGACAATCAATTAGATTATCAACAAATTTATTGGACTTACGCTGTTTTATGGGGTCTTCTTTTTCTATTTTTCTGGACATGTTTTATTCTAATATTTAGTTACTTTTGTCAGTTTGTTTCGAAACCAGTTAAAACCAAACTCGACAAATCAGCGAAAGAAAAATCTGGTGAAAAACGAGTTGAGCGTGAAGTGGAAGCGAATGATGTCATTGAGAATAAAGAGATCATATTAAAAGTAAAGAGTGGTGCGAATTCAAAAGATTCAGATTTTGAAGATGACAGTTATATTAAACGACATTTAGATAATTAAAATATTATAAAATTTATTTATTTTTAACAAATTAATAAAATTAAATTTTTAGTTATAAGTTTGCATTAACTTTTTAAGATTTATTAAATTTCACCTCAAAATTGGAAAAACCATACACACTCCCAAACCTTAAAACATTTTTGCCAAAAGTATTTATTAATCGTGAATTTATATTTTAGTGCGGCGACGAACGACCACTAGTTATGTTGATTGTTGTCGTCTGATTTCATACTGATAGAACTGTGGTTAAAGATAAAATTAACTGGTGGTGGTTCGTCCCAGTTATTATTAATTAAATGAGATTAAATAAAAACACCCGATATATAATGACACCAATAAAAGATTTAAGCTTAATTATTTAAAAAAAGTTAGCTATATGTGAATGATCTTTTCTTGTTTTATATTCGAAACCGTTTTTAAATCGATACGATTTAATCTAATTTTCGTGCTGACTTTTAAAAATAAAATTATGCTTATACTTCATTACAACTTTGATCCGACACGTATATTACATAACATATTAACCACAACAGTAAAATTTCAATGATAAATTTTCTGGAAAATAAATAAATAAGATCAATAAGATTATGGCATAATAGATTTTATTTAAGCCTAAAATAGCTTAATAAAGATTATAACTATTTTATAAAAAAATTATGTTTTATATTTATAAAATATAAGCTCAATTTAAAATAAAATATCCATAACTCTAAACGTAATCAAATCAAATTATATCTTAACTAAATCTAATTAAATTAACTCTTAATCAAATTAAATTAATTAATCGAATTTAAAGAAATAAATCATATAATTCTTTATTAACTGATTAAATCTTAATTGATAAATTTTAATAAGAAAACATTAATCATTAAATCTTATTGAAAGATAACAAAATACAAAAAAAAGATACAAAACAAATTTAGTTATTTGGAAGTTTTAAAATTACTGTTAATCAGAAATCAGTAGATTTTTATAATATTAAATCATAAAAAAAGAGTAATTTTATACGGATTTATAGAAATTACAGATACAAATTAACTTTTTTAACTTATAATAAATTTTTTTTAAAAATAATCCGCAGATATTCAATTAAAACGCCAATTTTTTCATGAGTAAATAGACGTGTTTATCGGTCTCAAATCCATGCAAGTTATTAGGATCGCCTTGAAGTCGCATCAATAGTCCGCCAAAAGAAACGTAAGCTGCACTAAAATAAGGAAGAATAGCACAATTAGATAATAAAAAAGAAAACGAAAAAAGAAAGCAAATTCTTAATTAATCCAAATAACATGTGATAAAAACAAAAACAAAAAAGCACACGACTACTTATTTCAAGTAAAAGCTATTTAATATGTGAAAAATATCAAGTAAAATAAAAAAGTTAATAATATGTTGAGAAGAAATGGAAAGTGTTGTTGTTGGGCATATCGTGTAAGAAACAGTGTGGGAGTTGTTCAACAGAGTATACTGAGTGCTACGTTTAAATGCGTATTGAAAACATATTATATATTCATGTGACAAAATTCCATTTTCTTTGATAAGAGTTTTTTTTCACTTCTTTCACTTATGCATTCACATCCGATTGACATCAAACGAAATATCAAAATAATATTAAAGTATTGGAAAACATTAATGGAACATTAATCAAAAACAAAAAAAAAACAGTAACATTTGATTTAAACAGATGCCAACTGATGATTAGATGATTAGGAGATACCGATATCAGGGCTGTGCGGATAGTGGTTGTT
The DNA here is from genome assembly GCA_034700185.1 of Phthiracarus laevigatus. Taxonomy (NCBI): domain Eukaryota; kingdom Metazoa; phylum Arthropoda; class Arachnida; order Sarcoptiformes; family Phthiracaridae; genus Phthiracarus; species Phthiracarus laevigatus. The sequence continues at coordinate 14,097 of JAQIXJ010002199.1, read as the reverse complement.
AGATAATGTTGAACAACCAAGCTAACCACACTGCCAGACACAAATATCTCAACAAAATAGAGCTATGACAACACACATACACTTAATAAATATCAAAAATATATACGTACAGTACGGTATTGTACTGATATTATATTTTTAGCGCAGCTTATTATAATAAAAAAAATTAGATCATCGTATAAGCAATAACTTCAGTCGTAATAAATTCATGATAAATGATAATAATTTCGGTACAAGTATGATACGAAAGAAAAACCAAAGTTAAAGAAAGCGCAATAAAAATGCGAAGTAATCATGCAAACAATCATTTAATTTTTTGTTCAAAAAAGTTTTGACCATCTTTTAACGCATTCAAGAACATTTAATGCGAAGATCTACTCTTTACGGCATAATATTTCACGCTATTCTGTAGCAAATAATAAGTGCGACGCAAAAAAGTACAGTACATGTTAAGTTCATAAAACTTTCTTTATATAAATCAATAATAAAAAGCGCATGATCTCGAATAATATTACTTCCATTAACTAACTCTCTATATAAATAATCTGTGCTTTTATTATTATTTTTTATTAAAGATTATATTCATTAAAATCAATCAATATATAAGCGGATAAAAAGGTCACCAGAAATATTTTCATTTTATAATTTCGTTATTAAATTAATTATTACTTTAGAGAACAATAAAATGCGTACATCTAAAGTTTCGTGTTAAACAAATCCAATTAACTCGAAAAATTTTAATCATAATAATACTTATTTCCACTGAATTATTTGTGTACCGCATAAACAATAAATCTTTTTTATTAATTCTTAATAATTATAAATTAAATCTTTATATAACACAATGTCTGTTATATGAAATCAATTATTAAATTTTATATGACATAATTCAAATTTTTAAGCTTAATAGTGAGTACTTATTTAAAAAAATCATTTATTTATATATTGATATTAATTAATTAAATTGTGAGATGCGTTGCGACCATCGCTGATATATTGCGCTCCAAATAAATGCATTTACACGAAAAAGTTGGACACAAGAGTGCCAACTAAACTGCAAACGCATACTTTGGAACGAAGTTACCAGCGATTTTAAAATATAATACACCCGAGAATATAGAAATATTAAATTCTACAGAGTTTTTTCGCACAGTTTTGTTGGGGCAGACAAGTGACTGTTAAAACTGTACAGAAGAATTTAATTTGCGTTTATCTTTCTTATAAATTAATGTGCGACTGTTGCGAATCTACTACACGACGATTTTTCATATCCACTAACTTTAAAAAGTAACACAAGCCATCACCAAATTAATTATACAGTTGTACCTAAAAGCGAAACAACTTTTTTCATGCGTGATTAGAAAACTAAAATATAAAATAAAAAAGATAAAGATAGTGTATATATATTTTTTTATAAGAAAAAGTAAATGTCAAAAACAAAATTTAGAAAAATCTAAAAGATAATTAAGAAATTAAAAAAAAACAAGTAAATGTTTTTACCGTGAAAGTATACAAACCCTAATACAAATACCATAACATTAAATCATATAATAAAACTGCGGTAATTGTAGTCATATATTACTATTATTATTATAACTCATTAAAAATAATTACATGCAAACATACCATATGGTCGTCACATATGAGGTATGTATTATTTAACTATTAATTACATGCGAACACTACTACTAAATTAAATTAATTTTTTTTATTTCCATTTCATATTAAAAACTAAAGCTCTCTATTATATAACTTTCGACACACGATTTTTGTTAACTTGCTTTGCGAGCTAACACTCTAATAATAATACTGTTCAGACCAATGATATTTTTAACAATAGTAATTTTTCAACAAAATATTCGTCTCGATGGCAAAATTGAAAACTTGCAGCTAAGGATATATTACACATTTTGGTGTGAATGAGGGTCGCACAGAGTGGGAAATGAAATATATATAAGTTATAGTATATATAATATAAAGTATATATATATATATTAAAAATGGATCGCAACACAGTTCACAATTTGACATATAGTTTACCAATAACTTATAAGCTTTAATAATAATAACACTGTTAATTCAATAGTGTTTGATAGTATTAAAATACGAACACGTACTTTAAAACAACAAAAAAGTTTTTTTAGTAAAAAGTTAAAGGGAATGAGAGAATTGGAAATTGAAACTTTAGTGGCAGTGAATGGGACAACAGAACACAACACACATACCATTTTTAATGTAATAAACAATATTCGCTGTTTTCCAAAGTTTTAGCGCAACAAAAAACTGGCACAAATGGATGAAAATTCTTATAAGCGAAAAGCGAGAGTTGAGTTACACAAGAAATAATCGAGAAATAAAACACGCCGATACGTAGTTGAAAGTGATCGCTAGGCAAACACTTAAACTATAGTAACAAGTATTTAAACAATAAGCTAAATAATATGTATAACAAAAAACACATCGACTTTTAGACCATATTTATCTGGGGATAATACAGACATACCGGTTTAAAAAATAATACTAAATAATATAAAAGGTGATGACATTTGGGAATGAAGAGAACGAAGAAAAGGCAACAGATAACAAACTACTAAAAAGGTGGATGAAGTTTGATGACGAACTTCAACTGTTGCCATAGTAACCAATGAACGGCAGCATCAGATCAATTCTTTTAAGCCGAGAATAAAACAAAATATATGTAATACAACAACGAGAGAGATAGCGAAAAAAGTGTATAAGTAGACCTAAAAATACCTAAAAAGCGCATTAAAAAAATGGTGAAACAACGAATTGATGAATATGATACAGATTTAACTGAGATACCACCAGCTGTGTTCACAAAATTAGAAGTGATACTGTCATACAGTAATGTGAACCCAGAGTGGTACCCAATCAAACCAGTCCACAGTCCACTAGATCTCATAAATTAAAACCCCATTTATTGAACAAACGGATACAATAGATGACACGCACGTAACTGTATTTACACACAACGTTACAAATGTTGTGACGCATATGTTGTCGGAATTAATATGTTTGAGCGTACGGTAATAAGGAAAACATTGGAGACTTACAGACGAGTCGCTTCCCCTAACCCATCATCGCCTTCTATTCGATATATCTTTCCGTACATAACGTACTCGAAACTGTCGGCTCTGGACGACGTTTGTTCGTTTGGATTCCACTCGCCGTCGTCTGCATAGCCATCTTCGCGCAGAGTTGATGCGATCACCAAACGAAATTTGTCACCTAAACAATCATTTAAAATAAGATAAACATTTAGTCTATAGAAAGCAATTAAAGGTGTAAAAGAGCAACAGTGAGAAAAACTAATAAAATAACTAAATGTAAAGTTTAGATCCCATAAAGATTCCATTATGCGATATGAAAGGCATGCCAACACCGATAACACCACTTGACAAACGACTCTATACTTTCAATTTCGTTTAGAAATAGCATCCAACTTGTTTTCCATTAAAAACATTACTTTTGTTCAAAATAGTGAAAAACAAACTTTCTCTTCAGCAACGAAAACTGAATTAACATCAATTTCATATTTTCGAGTCATTTTATATATACACCACAATCTATCAATTGATCGCCGGAGTGACGATACAAACGTATGCCACCAGCAGGTCGTAAAATATTTGATAATGAATACAAATATAATATCAAACAAAACATAAATTAAAAACAATATAAACTCAAGTGACACAAGACAATGGTCCACTGAAAAAATTCAATAAAACAATAGAGTTGTCGATATCATAACCACTTGGAAGTGGAACACAATAATGCAATCACATATTAAACCGATTATCAGCGATTACATGATTATTCTATAAAACCCTATTCAATGCGATTGTAAAAAGATATTATCTTTACGTTAGTTTTTATTAACCATTTAATTCTATATTTAAAAACGTCGAGAAAATTATTGCACTCAATTTTTTATCAAACAAAGTAATTAGGGGTTCAAAGAATCCTAATGATTTCGCAAATCTGTTCAGTAATTTCATATTCAATTAAAACTACATTTATTTCGAAACTAACGGCAAAATCTATAATTATTATTATTGAGTAAACTTTTTAGACGATTGAACATGTAATTTATATTAATTTAAATATACGTCAATTCGACGTTTTCTATCGCAAACTCTTAATTTAATTAATGCTATTAACTATGAATTAAATGTAGAATTATTATTTCGATAGACAAAAGAAATATATATGTATATTACAAAGGATATGCTACTAAAAATAACTTTTCGTTTCAAATCGAAAGCGTCATAAGATAATGAACTAGTTTTAAAATTTATTTGATAAAAGGTAATTATTTTATTTAGCTCGTCGTATATAAATATATATACGGTAAGTATGAATTAAATTGCTTTAATTAATACCAGTAATAGTTTGGTACTAAACCAAACATAACTAAAATATTCAGCAATTTGTTCGGCTGACGGTAAATACTATAATTATAAATTTGATTACACGTATATTATATTATAAATAATTTAAATTATTGAGAATGGCTTTGTAGTAACTTATAACGATAAATACGTGTATAATACAGGCATCGTATAAAAGCGGAGAATACAAGAATAAAATGCTTTGTGCAAAAGACCCTGAAAGCCCACTTTCAATTGTACAGTTAAATAATACTGCGGTTGGTTAGCGTTTACCAACATATACATACATACATACAGCCCACTATTAACCTCTTCTCATATATGTATGCAGAAAGAAAGTAAATGTTTAAACACTTACCCAAATCCATTGGATATACTTGAGTGTTGACATCCAAAATCAAGTCCATTTTAAATGATTCGCTTTCGCAGTGCAATCGGCCAACTATAGTAAAATAAAATATACTAATTTTATATCCGTTTTCAATAAAAATTATTACGTATGTATTCGAAAAACTATTTCCATCCACATTTGGAAAATTTTATAATTTAATACGCAATCAAAGATAAACATTAAATTAAAGGATGCTTTTCGGACATATATACTTCTAAAAGTCATAAAACAATCGAAATTTGAAACGCTTTCCATTTCAATAATTTTAAATTAATTAGTAAAATATCTCCAAATATATCAGTTATATTCAGAAGCTAACATTTTATATAAATAAATATCATCTATATTTTACTAATTTCACATAATTATCATAAATGAATATTATTTGAGTTTAAAAGATCGAATTCGATAAAATTTAAATTACATGATTATACATGTTTTCCATTCATAGAAATATTTGCTAAAAATTTTTTATCTAAGAGTTTGAGAGAAATTAAAAAATTATAATTAAACTAAGAATTTATTGAGATCCCATAATTTTTTGGGGGGAATTTTTAGATGGGGCAGTATTTCAGGTTTTCTGAATAAATAAATTGAATAATTTATTATTTTGAAAATAATTTTAGTTAAAACATAAAAAATGTTAAAATAATTGGGTTTGCGAGACTTCCCAAAAAATCGCAATTCTCATGTTTGCCAATAAAATAAGATATAATTTTGAATTCATAAGCTTATATTTTTCCGCAAATATATACAGACAGTATGTAAAGATTTTTAATTTCTCTTACATATAGTGTTAAGCTGTGGTCATATTTAATGAATAATCCATTTTAAATATGAGGAAAATCTTAATAGCAAATTTTAGTTTGTTGTTTTGATGATGCGCATCGTTATTTAGAGATAGTGAACAACTATTAAAAGTACGCATTAATAGATGACTCGGTTAACAATATATACGGGCAAATATCGGGCAACTGAAGGAGAGCTCTATTATTCAGTGCAGAAGCAGATTCAAGTTCAAGGCCACAATTTATTGGATGGCAAAAGAGTTGATTCGAAGAAGAGTGAGTTAGCGAAACGATGTGAGCCATGACGACAGTACTGCAACTGCGTGTTACTGCCAATCGATCCCAATGTATAATGACGTAAATTTTTTTTATGTGTTCTCGAACATTACTTTAACGTTTCGCTATAATACGTACGTACGTTTGTATACAGTACTCTAAAAAACAGTTCATATGATATTGCGACTACAGATTCTTATGAATCATCGGAATTATAATTGTTGTTCAAAATTTTATACCTTATGTATTCATAATTATACAGTCTGTAGATTCTAAGACAGCGTACTTTTCTAATCAAAATCTCTCTCTCTCTCTCTCTCCTCTCTCTCTCTGCTCTGCTCTCTACCCATTTGTTCACTTGTTATGTAACCTTCAAATTCAGACACAAAGGGCTAAATTTCTTTTAAACAAAAGCAAATATAAATTTTGGTACTTTTTATATAACAAACCGGTTTAATAATTGCAAAACAACACACTCACACAAATTTTTTTGCATGAAGTTTTCGAACAAACAAGAATTCACGTACACAACCGCATAACTTAAATCCAAAGTTTTTATATTTGAAACCATACGCAAAAAAGATCAAAGAAAGTCAGACATGAAACTCAAATATAAAAGATCTTAAAAAACCTCTACAAAGTTCAAAGTGAGCCAAAAAATTCAAGTAATACTGTATTAAAAAAATGATTAAACCGCTTGTTTAGCATGTGATTAGAAGGCATACGTATACGGATCGTATTAAACGTAATCATAAAATTATTAACTGTGACATTTAATAGTTGACATTTCAATGATAAAGATATAAAAGCGAATTACGTGGCGAAACTAATGTAAATATACTATAAATAGTTAAAATAAATCATAACTGCAATTAGAAACAATAATTGTGATAATGAAGTTAAACAGAAAAAAATTAAAATATGTTTACTCATAGTGTTTTAATCTATCATAATATTTATTTTAAATAACGGGTAACGATAAGTATTGGCATAGTTTGGCGAAACCATAGTCTAAAATAACTTGTTTTATTAATCGTTTTACAGAAATCCCATTTTTTCCAATTAAACTTAATTATCAAATATATTAAATTGGAATAAAACTAATTTACGAATAAAAAGTTGCCGTAATTTTACGGTTTGGGAATTTTTTGTTGTGAAGCTGGCTTACAATTTAGGAAAAACTAAACTATAGAACACTTCCAAGAAAATGGTTAACAACTGTGGAATTACTTCTTTCTATTACTAGAAAGTCTATTATATAATTTTATTGAAATTAATAATCTAAAATATTTGTCCAATAAAAAAGAACAATATCTTCAACTATTTCAAGGTTTATAAGGAACGATAATTCCGTTTACAATTACAATGAATAATAAATGCATTTACATATATATGAATAATTACTAAAAAATTATTAATACGAAAATTAAACCGAAATAAATTATTCTAAAGTGACAGTACTAGCAGTTAAGATACGAGATAAACGATAGCATTAAATATTAATAGAAACTAATATTTCATAGCTTATAACAAAAATATATATAATGAACGGCTATAATATATAATAATGATTATAAAACTAATAATAATGTTATTGTTATATGTTGTTGTATACACACACACAAATCTAAAGCTGACGTCAAACAATTTACACTTAAAAATGCGTCAACTATTTGCAACTCTAAAAAAACCTTATGATCGCAAATATGCTTCAGTTAACTTGACAGCTGAATCTTTTCCTCTAAGATTTATCGATATTTTATTATTTGAAAAAATTAAATAAGATATTATTGTGTAAAATTTGTGAAAGAATATTAAAAATGAAAGTTTTTAATATAAATGAAAAGTATTAAAAATCAATAATCATTTAATGCGTATCGCTTACCCAATAATTCTGATGCAATAGATTGTCATTAGAAACTTTCAGAAGAAGATCACATATTCTTTGATTTCAGGATAAAGTACGCATTATTTCAGTTATAGTCAAAAGTTTGTTGTAAAAAACAACACAAATATCCAAATGACGATAACATATTTAATTAAACTTTTCGATATGAAACACTTTTTTGTTTCCAATCAATTTATAAAATTATTTTTCTTTTTCGCTGATAGTTTTAACAGCAAACAAACTGTAAAACAACAAAACCATTCGAAAACTTTTCTCTCTTTTAAAACATAAGCTTTTTAATATAAACAAGAAATAACAAAGTGGTTGAATAAAAAATGGATAAACTTAATAAAAATTGTAATTAAATACGATTAGTTGACATTTAATGAATCAAACATAACAAACTGCGTAGTTTGAAACACATCAAAAAATAGTACCAAAACGGTTTTACCACACACACAACTTCTAAGATATATCATTCAATATAGTATACCCAAAACTACGTATTTAACATTAGAGACTGTCAGTCCGACCCACCGGTAAGTTGATTCTGCGCCTAAACATCACCAAAACTCATCATATTTTTTCCGAGAGAAGATCGGATCGTTATGTTATGCCACTATTGCTTAACTCGCATATACCGGTGCAGCTCACAACTCACTGCGTAAAACGAGAGAGAGAGAGAGAACGATAGCGTAGATGTGGAGAGAGAGAGAGAGAGAGAGAGAGAGGCAAGTGTGGAGGAAATTGTATATTTAGTTATATAAAAAAGTAAAGAAGTCATGATTTTATTATTTAAGAAAGTTTCAAAATAGAAACCGTTTACGAAAAAAGGGTTAAGTGTGTGTGTGTGTGTGTATACCAAGTTCTTTATATATGAAAGAAAAAGGTCAATATAACATTAATATCGATGCCAAGTCTTAGTTAAAATCTTTTTATATTCTGATCACACAAAGTTTTATGCACAATAAGTATATATAGATTTCATAGTGTTATGAAAAATGGTAATGAATTAACTAAAAACCCAATAAACCCGTCATTTGCCAAAAGTAGTATCTATTGATATGAATCAAAACCTTATTAAAACAAGATTTACTGATAATAATTAGTTATTAATATGAGAATAAGTGACGCTCAACTATACTGTATAATCAATTCTAAATTTACTGATCTAACCCTATGGGCATAATTATTTTTTTTTTCTCGGAAAAGTGCTGTATTTATGGATGCCATACCTCAACAATGGGTAATAAGCAGAAATTATAAAATATGTACAGAAAAAAAAATAAAAAATGTGCAAAACAAACTGTATAGCAGTGTTTGGGTCTCTAAAGCTGTCGCTAACGGATAAGAAAAAGAATAATAATATAAAATTATATGGGATTTTGTGTCGGCTTTGCAAACATCATAAAAACATTTTCATTATTATTTTTTATACTCAAAAAAAATAAAATCAAAAAATAATAATTTTTCATATTATATAATAAGTACATATACATTTAAAAAGAGAGACAGAAGTAAAGATAGAGAGAGAAATGAATGCATTTTCAATGTCAAATATGTAATGCTATGCTGTGTGTGAATAAAAAACCTGATTTTCAAGGCAGTCAAATGGGATGATTATGCGAATCGTCTCATATCGTGTTCGTCATACAATCATATGCGTTTAACAATGTTTTTTTTCTCGTTTTATTCATTCGTTTTCTTTCCCCAATTATAGGCTCGCAAACGCGCGTACACATACATACACGCAATTTTTCCCCCACATTTTGTTTTATTTTACATTTTTAATGCTAATGTTAACTTAACGTAAAAAATAAAAATAAGAAATCGTATTTAAAAAGTTTCGAGATTCAAATTTGTTTAATCATAACCATATGGTTCCGTTACTCCCTCTATCGTCTCCCATAAGCAATGCCTTAAATCTGAGTGTTAAACGTAATTTGTGCGTTAATCGCAAAAAATGTGGTTAACTTCGACGCGATAAACGACTAACTCTCTCACTAGTAATTCATTTGTTTGAATTTTTTTAATTTGTAAATATTATGTGAATTTATTTGCATTACTGATGAGCTACGAAATTGTTTTATCGTTTAGTTTGGCGTTACGTATTAAATAATTTTTTAAAAGTATAAATTTTCGCTAAAATATCTAAATAAACGAATAGTCATACCTCTATCAAATTTTTTGCCCTCCGGATCGATATCTTTCACATCGAATATATCTTCGAACAAAACACCAGCCATTTGAGTAGTTTAACAGTTTATTTATTAAAATAAATTAGTTTCAACCAATATTTGCCGCTATAGTTGTCAATAACTGTGCGCCGAATCACACGTTTTTTTGTTTATTTCCACTCGTTTATTGTATATTAGTATTTTCGTTGCCTTAATGTCTTTCGCAGTTAATTTGCAACATCCAATCAATAGACCGATAATGTGCGTATAATCGTTACGATTAGTTCGTTCATAGTATATTTGGCGCTAAATTTTTATGTTGTTTATTTACGATAGTAATACACATCACTTTATTGTAGAACGCATGCGCAGTTATTTCGTTAAAAAACTTTATTTTAAAATCAAAATTATTACATGAAAAATAACTTAAAAGTTTTTAAATCTCCATATTTTTTATTAATTTATTGGCATCGCTATAAAAATTATGTTTTAAAAGGAAATAATATACGATTGATTTATTATAATTTTTGAAAATATTTTAAATAGAGTCTAAATACTGGTCATATCTGGGATAAACAACATTCGTTCAATAATGAACACATTTTTCCAACTATTAATAAATGTTATTTTGTCTTCAGTGGCATTCTATGCAACATTAGTACTAATACCGAAAGTTAAGGATTTATTCATTAAAGCACATCTGTATGGCATCGATCTCTGCAAACAAAATAAGACTAAAATGTATATTTGTGTGCAAAAATTTTGTTTAATATAATTTTAAAACTAATGTCGCAATTAATTTATAAATACAGAGCGGAATCTCAAGGAGTAGTGGCTGCTTGTGTTTATCTTGTGGTATTATTTCTATTTATTCCCATACCATTTACGCCATTTAAATCCAATCCTTTGGGATATGAGTGGCTGTTCAGTCTCGAAGATTTCAGACACGAAGTGGTAATGTTTGCGCCAATTATTACCCATTTTTGTTTATTTAAAATATCTTAATTATTTTTGATTTTATGGTTTCAATAGTTCGCGCAATTCATCGCTGCATTGCTATCAATATGTTGTATGATATTTCTGGGCTTCGCTGATGACGTGTTGAACCTTCGCTGGCGTACTAAACTGATTCTGCCAACAATAGCTACACTACCGTTATTAATGGTGTACGGAATTACATACAACAACACCACAATAATAGTACCAAAACCGTTACGCGATTACATCGGTTACAGTTTATATTTAGGTCCAATATATTACATTTATATGGGAATGTTAGCCGTGTTTTGCACCAATGCTATCAACATTGTTGCTGGAATTAATGGTATAGAGTGTGGTCAGGGTATTATTATCGCGTTCTCGATTATCTGTTATAACGCTATTGAGTTCATTGGTAGTGATCAGTGGCAGTGCCACTTGTTTTCGCTTCACTTTATGATACCATTCTTCGCTGTTTCGTGCGCCTTATTGTACCACAATTGGTATCCGTCATCGGTGTTCGTCGGCGATACGTATTGCTATTTTGCTGGCATGACATTTGCTGTCGTTGGCATTCTCGGACATTTTAGCAAAACTATGCTTCTATTTTTTATTCCGCAAGTGTTTAATTTCTTGCTGTCGTGTCCGCAATTGTTTCATATTGTTCACTGTCCTCGACATCGACTTCCAAAGTATGCTATTCATCGTAGTTATTACTATTAGCAGTATTAAATAATTATTAAATTTTTGATTTACCAATTTTACCAAAATAATTACTAAATCATAAAATTTTTAAATTTTCAGGTACGATCCAAAAACGGATAAATTATCTCCAAGTACTTTTGAGTTTAAATTAACGGAATGCAGTTCTCTATCGCTAATTACGGTCTCTGTATTAAATCAATTCGGTTTAATAGACTTCAAGCAAACGTCTCAATCGCAGGACAACATTGCTTTCGAATGCTCTAACCTCACCATTATTAACACATTACTGGTTCTGTTTGGACCGATGCACGAAAAAAAATTGGTTCGCTTATTATTAATCATTCAAATTGCTTCGAGTTGTTTAGCGTTTTTTATTCGATACGGTGTTAGCAGATTATTTTATTAATATATAGCTTAAGAAATTATGTTATGAAAATTTATTGTTAAATGTTATAAAAAATATCGATATTTGTGTTTTATTATTTTATTTGGCACACTTTAATTTCTTTTAATGTAAACTTTAATAGGTTGACGTTAGGGAAAAATTGTTTCGAAAACAAACTAATGTAAAATTTCCGGCAAATTGTTTGCTGAATATATGAAATATAAGTTTACGCTATAAAAATTTTTGATAATGAAGAAGTGAATAATAAATACTTATTTATATTTATCTAAAAATGCGAATATGTTTATGGATTTAAGCATTTGCAGATAAAGTTCATAAATATAGTTTTATCTGTTCTTTCCAATATTTTTTAAAATAATAATACCTTTATTAACGTTATGAGTTAATTTATGCATTAGTTTATACCGTCAGTGCAAAATAAAAGCTAACTCTGGCGTCATATTTCCCCGTTCTTTCACATATTGAAGTATGACGTCAGGGTTAGCTTTTATTTTGCACTGACGGTATTTAAATATTGATTTAAATGTTAATTTTTGATATTCGTGAAGGATTTTATCTAAAAAATTTTAAGTAATTTATAGTATGGTAACTAATAGATAAGCTGCAGATTAACATAATAAAAATTAAAAGCATTAAAAATGAAAGAACTATTAAGCTTATGAGTAGAAATGATTAATATGATTATCTTATATTTTAGTGCATTACCATATAAAGCTGCAAACTCTTAATTATGCAAATATTCCATTTTCACGAGTTTTTTCACGTGGTAATAATTTTAAAAAATTCATTAATATTTGAGCTATTATTTAAAAGTAATATATTTTTAATTTTCCCTAATTTTAAGTTTTACTGCGTTTACTGTATTTTACAATATGATATAGCATTGTTGTTAAAACCAATCAAAACTTTTCTTGGATTTTAATTAATTTGATTATAAATAAGATTTAATTTATGGATCAAATAATTTAATAAATATTTAAATTGGTTGCACGCCAATTATATGTGATGTTTCACATTCGTAAGCAGTTTCCTATTATTAAATTGTAATATCAAACTTTACACGTTAATTTGAAGCGTAATTAATATTAGTTGTACAGTAATGATAAGTAAAGCATGGAAAATAATTTATTTGATAAGCAACAAATTATAGAATATAATAAACATATTATATACCAAAACAAGAACGAAATATTCATAGAGAGCTCACTTTTTATCGTTTAAATCATACTTATGTCACATACATGTTACGATCGTTAGATTTATGTTATCAAAATACAAAAATCCTTAATTAACATAAGTAATCGGTGAATTCCCTTTATTAAATAAGACTGCGCACAGTCGGACGGACAGACATGGTCAAATCCATAAGCTAGCCTTTTTTTAAAAAGCGAGCTAACAATTAATATAATATTGAATAATAATAGTTAAAATATTTACTTATCATAATGTTTCAATCGGATCTGACAAATACGAAGTTATTCCGGAATAAATTTATTTTTTTAATAATATTTTTAACTAATAAATAATACTAAAACGTCAAATTAATAAAAATATGTAGTTTTGTCAAAAAAGGTCCCAAAATCTAATTGAATAGTTATGCATTATACCGGAACCATTGATGTAAAAATTTTGAAATTTGTTGGTACAATAGCAAAAATGCATACACTATTTTCTACTTATACGCGTTAACTTTAATTAAATACTAACATAAGAAAATAAATTAAACATTTTTTTGCAACTGCAACCTTAATTTGTGTTATTTAGAACGATAATTTTTCAACAAATGAAAAATATTTTTTAAATATTAAAGTGACAATATCAGTACATTTATATTAATGTCTGATGAAAAATATTAAAATGAAAAATAATCTAAAAATATTTGATTTTTTACAAAATATCTATATATATTTATTTATAAAATCTTTAAAATTAGTTTATTATAAGTATTTAATTGCAAAAAATTTCTTAAGTTTTTTTAATTGCTAAAAATGATTATATATAAAACTCCGTAAACTTCAACTATTAATAGGTGATAACACATATAAAGTGTGTCCAAACCAGATTTTGTCTCTGAAC
>JAQIXJ010002198.1:0-16719 GCA_034700185.1 Phthiracarus laevigatus | reverse complement strand
ATTGCACATTGCATAACACAAAATTGTACATAATCCTAAGAAAAAGTGAGCTATCTATGAATGTGCCGTTCTTGTTTGATATTAATATTTAAATATTTATTAAAAATGCTTAACAATATAAAAATTGGAATATCGGATCATGTCACGTGTGGTTCAACCTCATTGGGTTTGGCTCGGGTCGGATACAAACTAGTTTCTACTCCAATATCTAATCTGTGATGATCAGAATTGGTCATCTGGAACCCCAAAACGATTATTGCTTACTCTTCTAATTTACCGAAAATCTCTCATCCTTACAATATTATAGACAAAGCTGTCAGATTTTTTGTTATATATTAGATTATTAAATTGACACAGTTTTCAACACCTCACCCTAACCAAACGAGGTTTAACACCATCTGAACCGACCCGATTGTTGTTAAGAAAGTTTAAATATATTTTCAAATTTATACAAAAACAATTCACGCCACATTCATAGAGAGCTCACTTTTTACAGTTTATTTCATACTTAATGTATGTGACAAATATTTTAAATTTAAACTAAGATTGTACACAATCTCAAATACCTTTTTAAATTAAAACAAGAACGGAACATTCATAAAGAGCTCACTTTTCTTAGGATAATGCATACTTATGCACCAAAATATTAGTTTCTCAGCCAATATAAAAAATGCTAAATCCGTTTATTAATAAAAGAAATATGTGAAATCCCTTTATATTAAACTTATCACAGACTGACGGACGGACGGACAGACATTGTCAAAACCATAAGCCCGCTTTTTTTGAAAAGTGAGCTAAAAATTGGTGAAATCACTAAATTAATATATAGGTTTGAGCAGAAGAATGTAATCCTCCCCTAATCAGCATCACAGCAGTTGTCTGTTAGTTAGCTATAGAACATGACGTTTAGGGTACGTGTGTCAAAGTTGATAGGGTTACTAAAACATAGAAATCGTATTTAGAACAAAAAGAAAACCTGTTTTAACGTGGAAAAATTATTTACGACTTCTTGTTTACCCATATAATGTGTTTACTTATATACAGTATGCTTGTATCGAGTCAATCTTGTTCTATCGCTAACTAACAGACAACTACTGATCACTACATTTCAAACTTTTATGGAAAATTTAATTGTACAACGCGTCTACTTTGAGATTGTATTTGGCTGTTTGCCAATCGAGAAGTTAAAACGGCAATTCTAATTAAATTTCTGACAAATTTCTCAGATGTTCCAAAGTACAGCCAAATCAAACAATCCGTTAACATTAGAAAATAATTTTACTTATGGCGGCAAAAACAAAAAGCTGTAAGACAAAATTACTAGACAGGAAAGAGATAGTATTAACTTCCATAGGGAAGCAGCTCCATTTTTTGATTTCATTGAGAATTTTTTCTAAAATAGAGAATGTTTTTTTAAGCATTTTGGCTGAAAAGAAAATTTAAAAAGTCCAACTGAGAGCGCTCAAAAATTAAAAAACGTTTTAACTTAAGTAATAAACAGCTTAAGATATCATGGATGTTATATCATTAAAATTTAGATAAAAAAATTTAGTTTTAGCAAATATTTTTTATAATTTTTTTGAAAAATTGTTTGGATGAATTTTTGGGTTTCAAAAACTTTAAAAAAATATTAGACAGTGTTCCATGAAATGGGTACGGCAAAAACAGGGGTAAATCTTGTAGCTCTTAAAGAGTAGATATTTATCAAAAAAAAGTTATTTCCAAGCTGTGGTTGAGCTTCGCGTTGTACAGCAGGACAGGCATCGTTATAGTGGTTATGTATGACATTTCCAGGAGGTAAGCGTTGGAAAAAGTATATACCACCGTTGTTGACAATAATAAAGATAATGTTGAGAAATGTTAATTAATGGTATCCATTCTCTGTTGGCTATAAAAGGATCGGGTATTTGAGGCTGTGGTTGATGTTGAGCAGCATTCGGTTGGGCAATAGGCTGTAGAATGACGGGTTGAGCGGCAGCAGCAGGTGGTTGATTGACCGGATTTCTTCGTGGCCTTCCTCTGGTCTTCTCGGGATCACGTCTGGCTCATCTTCTTGTTTCAGTTGTTGTTGATTTAGACGTTAGGGTTAGTGAAAACTGAGGATTACGTTCGACAAATTGTCCATAATAGTTTTAAAGAACTGAATAATTTTCCAGAGTTGAGGTAAACGTTGTATTTTCGTTTGACGAACATTGGTAAATGGTTGGCTATAAACCGAGGAACACTTCGAATCTAAAAAGTGTATGAGTCACATAAAAGTATGAAATTGTAATTTGAGAAGTTATATATTCTATTTTGTTTATTTGTTTAAGAGATGCTCAAAACTGGTGTTTAGGATAAAATGGGAATCTATTTGTGCGCATATACGTAATAACATTTTGAGTTTTTTTTACTGAAGACAATACTAATATTTGCTTTACAGAGACACTTTTACAAGCGACTTGATTGTTAAGAATATTTATTTAAATTGCGGCGGAAGTAATACAAACGTGTGCTCAAAGGTGAGTCAAGTTAACAATGAGACGTATTTTATAAATAAAACCATATATATAAATATATATAAAAAACATGATGTTATAGTGATAAGAAAACAATATGGTTATCATTATTTGGTAATATGTTTATATTATAAAAGCTATTACTATTAATGTTTAGATAAACAATTGTGATAAACAAATATGATTTTGTTGTATTGTGTTATTGTGTTGTATTGTTTTGTATAAATATGTTAATTTTTATTAAACTGTTATTGAATATTACGGTAAAATAAAACATGTATTATTATAAATATGGTTAAGTAATAATTAAAACATATAAATTATATAAGATATTAGGCGTCAATATGAATGACATGTTTTACTAATAATATTGATAATATAATAAAATAAAATACTGATATATAATACTGATATAATAGATAATTGAGTACACACTCGATTAACATTCAATTGTATTCAAGTAAATAAATGTATAATAGTTACTGATTATTAATGTTGATATTAGGAGGAAGTGGTTGTGGTTGAGCTACGCGTTGTACAGCAGGACAGGCGTCGTTATAACGATTATGTATCACATTCCCAGGAGGTATGCGTTGGAAGAAGTATATACCACCGCCAATGACATTGATAAGTATAATATTGAGGAATATATGAATTAACGGAATCCATTCTCTGTTGGCTATGTTGGTGTCAGGTCTCTGTGGTTGTGGTTGAGCAGCATTCGGTTGAGCATTCGGTTGAGCATTCGGTTTAGCATTCGGTTGAGCATTAGGCTTAAGAATGGCAGGTTGAGCAGCAGCAGCAGGTGGTTGGTTGGCATGATTTCTTCGCGGTCTACCTCTGGGTATTCTTGGGATCACATTAGGTTCTTCTTCTTGCTGTTGCTATTGTTGATTACGTCGATGAGGGTTAGTGAACACATTTAAGATAACGTTTGACATGTTTTCCATAAAAATATTAAAGAACTGAACAATATTCCAGAGTTGAGGAAAACGTTGTAATTTCGTTTGACGAACACGGGTTAATGGGTGGCTAAAAACAGAGGAACACTGCGAATCTAAAAGTGAGTCAAATGAAAGTATGAAATTGTAATTTGAGAATTATATTTTTCAATTTTGTTTATTTATATAAGAGTTGCTCAAAATTGGTGTTTGGTTTAAAGTGGGAAATTATTTGTTCGCATATACGTAATAGAATTTTGAGTTTTTTAACTGAAGACAATACTTAATTTATTGGTTGTTCTTTTAGTATTAAATCTATGCACTATTTCGGTTACGCTTATTAGAATACGTGGAATGCCTTCTTTGCCAATGCTGTTATTGTTTTTAGCTTTCAAAACAGAAATATACCATAATAAAGTTAAATTTATGGAGATTCTTAAGCTGACATCATCGTAAAACGGTTTTCAAATATAAATAAGTTTAAACGTAAACCCAACAATTTTTCAGCCTATCGCTTCTTATCTTGTAGGGTACTACACAAAAATATGTGATGTTTTACATCGTCAATTGCAATGCAAGATTCATACAAACTGTCGCCGATAGCAAACCTGTGATATAAAGTAGTAGCACATCGACTTGCTTTATTTTCAAGTAGCAGGTAATAGTCAATGAATTTATTTGGCATCGAGAAAATGGTGAATTAATTTATCGGTGGTCGGTGTTTATGATGTATATAATTATATACTTGTGAAGCAGACGTTAAGTTTTGAAGCTGGAAAAAGTGGTTTTGTAGGTTATATGAGCGCCAGATGTGCGAGACCAGTGATAGTTGGGATATGCGCTGACTTGTTGGCATGGGTGGTGTGTAATTCATTGATGTTAATATTACGTCTAAAAGGTTAGCGTCATCGTTGCGCGTTTTTATTTTTAATCTTTTGTTAAACAGGTGTGCACCATCGGATTCGTATCTAATAATGTCCAATATTTGTAGTATTATGTTGGCATGTAACAGAGCTTTGACATTAATTAACCCTGTGCCACCAAATTACACGCTGTATGATAGTTTTTCTCTTGAGATCCATGAATAGCAGCGCCTTAATAATTTTCCGATAATATAATTGACTTGATTAATGTGTTGTTGGGTGATAAAAACTCCTGCTTGGACATAGTTAACTTTAGATATTTTAATCGAGTTTATATATTCAGCTTTATCTCTTAACGATAGGTAATACACTCCCGGATTTATCGATGTGAAGAATTTTTTTAAGTCATTTTTAAAAACATGTTTATTTCTGTGTATGCCAATTTTGTCAATTATCACGCCTAAAATTTATAAGTCATCAGATGTTAACCCATGGATTGCTGTGAGGAAGAGTGGTTTATTGAGGGCTAATATCCTCGTTTTTGAATTGTTATTTTGCATACCAGTTATTTCATTAAATAATCTAATAGTTTTTAGTATGATAAACGATTCTTCTATATCGACATTTAGGATAATCGAGTCATCCACATACGCATCAGGAGGGAAGTCACACTGTGAGGCTAACCATTTGATGAGGATATCCAAGCATAAAAAAACAATGCAACTGACAGAACGCATCCTTGGCGAATACCACGTTCAATGAGAAAAATGAGTGAATAAATATTTTGAGCTAAGAGGATGAAAGCTTGATTATCAGTAAATGTGTTCATATTCCACTGTATATATTTCCTCAGGAAGTTAAGGTGTACCAAAAGTATCTCAATGAAGTCCCTATCAAAAAAGTCTAAGGCGAAAGCCCAGTCTATTTTAATCATGTATGCTGTGATTTTCATGTCACGAATGTAATTTATTTTTTGAAGTACGCTAAATAACATTTTTCTACTTGATCTTCCAGGAAAGCCACCATATTGATGGGATAATAATAATTTCTGGATGAAGGTGTTTAATCTATTTAAGAGTATTTTCATATAAATTTTATATATCGTTGTTGACAAAGTAATAGGACGGAAGTCTAGAGCAGTAGAAAGTGCTTCAACTTTAGGAATAGGGACTATTGTAATAATCTTAAAGCATTGCCAAAAACCATTATCGAAACAATCGTTTATGAATAGCCTTATCATGTGCATAATTTGTTTCTTAAAATAATATATCATTGCAGGTGAGACTCCATCAAAACCTTTAGCGTGTTTGTTTTTTATTTGAGCGAGAGCTGTGTCTATTGCCATGTCCGTAATTGGTTGCTCTAATTTTTGCTATCATCAGACGATAAGGGTGTAACATTATTCTTAATAAAGATGGTGTGTATGTCGCGATATATGAAGGATCGTTTCTTGAAATGGTTTGTATAGTGGGTCATCAGCATATCATTTTGGTTAACCAGTGTATTATATGTTGTTTCCTTTTTCTTTATATTACGATGTGCTGCATAGACATCCGCTGTCGTTTTTGCTTATTTCTGTTATATACTTTTGGGTTAATAATTTGTATTGATTGTAAGAAACTTTGCTATTTGTATTGAAGAGATAAATTGCTATCGAAGGCCTAAATACTTTTAAGTAAGTTACAGAAATAGTTATCAATAAATAACTTTGATGTATAATAATTATTTTTATTGTCTTTTTGTCTTTAACGGTTGAGTATTTTTAATTATTAGAGAGATTGCTTTATGATCGGAGAAACCTGTGTCAAATATTTTATACTACGAGAACTGTATAAGTGATGACGATATGACAGCATAATCTATTCGGCTTTGACTGAGACGAGTTCCATCCCTGAATTGCCATTTACGCTCAAATGTGTTAGTAATATTATGATGAGATAAAGCAGCATCAATTAAGTTGTGTGAACGAATAAAATCTTTGAAATAAGTAGTGATATTAATTCTATTAGAACTTATCGAGCGAGTGATGGTATCAAAAACAAAGTTAAAATCGCCCATTATAATAGTTGCTTTTGGTTTAGTTATCATAGAATTAGCGATAAGTTAAAAATCCTCTGTAATTAACAGTCTTATTTCTTGGTTTAATATATATATTAATAATATTATACGATTTATTGTTAGATATCAGACGAATTGTAATGTGTTGAAAGAAATTAGTAGTATTTATAACTATATAGTCACAAAATTGATTTTGAATTAATAATAGTTTTACACCGGATTGTAGATGAGAGTAGTCATTAATTTGAAAAGCACTAATTTTTTTTAACATTAACTTCTTGTAAAACACAGATATAGAAATTTTTAAAAACTGTTGAGTACAGTTGTGTGCTTATTTGTCTTTTCGCAACATTAAGTGAGAGTATTTTTAATTGTGTATTGATTGAAAACATCATGAACTTTGTATAATTTGTTGACAACGATACCGGTCTTTGCGGCGAAAAGTTATTTTGATTCCAGACAGCAATAATAATGGTGGCAGTTATAAATTTTTCACAGAACTGTTTCGTTGGCACAATATTTAATTCTTTAAGGGTTGCGCAAATATTTTTTTTGTTGTTTATTATCCTCTGTTATGATTTTATCAAATGATTCCGCGAGCTGATGAATTTGTAGTATAAGAGATTCATCTGCCGTAACAATTGGATAATTATAAATCTATAATTGTTTATTCTAAGTTATATATATTCTTCGATTTATCATTGAAGGCTTTTAGTATTTTCTCGTTTCTTGCTAGAGTCGGGTATTTTTTCTGTTTAACAAATGTTAAATCTGTTAGCGAAACGTTGGTTCGAATCTATTCGTTAAAATTTATGCAATAAAGAGTTCAATTTCAGTTAATAGATATTTCATTTTCTTCTCGACTATCTTTCTAGTAATTCTTTTTCTTCTTTGTTTTTTCCGATCATCTGGATTAGAAGTGTCAATTTGTTTTATGGCTGTTTACATGTGTTGAATATCGCTGGTATAGTTGGTATCATTAATATTAGGACTTAAGGGTGCGTCAGATGTTTGTTGTGTAGTAATATTATTTGTTAAATTGACAATTGCTTCAATTTGTGGATTTAAATTTCGCAGGAGTATTTATTGGTGGTAGCGATGTTTGAGTGGTTGTTAAAGAGGCCGACAGGATGTTTTAATTAAGAGTAGAATTCGAGAATTGATCAAAAGAAGGATCTTGTAGTTGTGTGTTATCGTTATATGTTGTATTCTTAAGCCATATGCTATATTATGCATACTTTCGAGATATGTCAAGCGATCCCACATGTCCAGCACTTTCTGCGTGGATCTTTGTTAATGAGTACGACTTGATAGCTACCATCAATAGGGTCTACCATTTCAATAGAGTCCGGCAGAATCGAGAGGCTTCGGCCAGATTTTAATGTTAATTGGATTAGACGAAAGGGAATTGCAATAAATTTATCTTAAAATTCATGTGATAGTTGAATGATTTTCACAATACGAGCATCATTAATAAACTTATTTTCTAATTCTTCGTCAGTTGAGGCAAATAGAATATTATCAGCACATATTGTAAAAATTCTTTCGTGATGAGGTGTCCAGCGTATATTAATGAAGTTAATTTGAAACATCGGATCTAATATAATATTCTGCGCTAACTCTTCACTATTTAAGAATAGTGTTAACTATGGACCGTCCACTCTCATAGCTGTTATTAGGAAATCAGTTTTGTTTCTGTATTTTGCTACAGCATTAATATACGATTCTTTGGTTAAACCTTTCATCATTTTTGTACGAATAACAGTTTCTTTTGAGACTAAAAACCTGTTTTGCAGCATCTTTTACCTTTCAAGATCAATTCTCTTACCTCTATCAGAGATGTTTCCTGAGCTCGAACTCTCTGACCGAGCAGATGAAAGTAATAGTTCTTGTTCAATCATGTTGTAGAATTGACGGATTAAAAACTGTAAACAGGTATATGTAAGTAAAATAAAGATGGAGCAGCAATAATAATCTTGATCACGTAATAATGCTGTAAAAAGTTAGATGTTGTTAAAGAAGCTGCGTGACGTAAGAGTTTCTGTTGACGTAATAACTGTGGAGACTACAGATATAACAATATCCAAAGAAAAAACTTGTTAGAGACACTTTTATATGCGACTTGATTGTAAATTTTTATTTTTAAAATTTCTTGTGATTAGATACATTTTAACCCTCGTATGCGAGTGGTGTGTGTGATATTCTTATTATATTCGTATTATTTCAAAATATTATTAATCGATTATGATAGGTACATAAAGTAGAATGTAAAAAATTATTATTTGTTGTATGTGGTTATGAGGCACAATGTTTTGTTGTTTCGTTTACAGTTGTTATGGAGACAGTTATTACAATAACGGACATTTAATTATTATTATAAGAGGTATGTTAGCGTAATATTAATATATGTTTTGTTTATGTTTTTGTTATGAATTGTAATATGATATTCACTTAAAATTGTATATAATTTTCAGTAATTAAATGAATATTATTGAATGTTTATTATTATATAATGTAATGTTATCAGTATAGTAATAAGAATAAAGTGATTAAACTAAAGGCAATTGGCCTTATTAAATAGGATTTTATCATCATTTCTGAAGCAATCATTATATGGATAAAGGTGTGTAAAAATATTTAAAATCAGAGATGAAATAAACTTATAAGATAAAAGAAAATATTAATTAGTTATAATAAGGAAATATCATACTTTGACATTTATTATTAACTCAGATATTATCATCGTTATGTTCGATGTTTTGTTGGTCATCCGCGATGCGAGGATCGGCCCATGGACACACATCGTCATAGTGATAATGGGTCGAGTTGTCGATATGTGGTGAGCGTTGGAAGAGATAGATTCCCCAACAAATTATTATGATGAGAAGAATGTTGAGGAACACGTGTAGTATTGGTATCCAATCGCGAGAATTTCTCATTATCGGATCTGGAAGTGGTTGTTGTGGTGGATTAGCGACAGCGGTAGCATTTCTCACACATCTTGGACGGCCAGGTCGTCTAAGTTGTATTACATCTGGAGCCTGGATCTGAAGCTGGCCCAGTTTTTTACTTTTGTTAAAGCGCGGCACAAGAAGATATGATGATTAACGTCATCAAAAGCTATGCAATCATTGCATAAACAGTCATCGATTGCAAAACGGTGATATAACGTTGTGGCGCATCGAATTGCTTTATTTTCCAGTAGGAGGAAATAATCTATGAATTTATTAGGCATAGAGAATAAATGAAAGTAGTTTATTGCTGTACGTTGCTTATGTCTTTTATAATTATAGACTTTGTGATGCAGACGTGAATTCATGAATTTGAAAATAGTGGTTCTGCAGGTTATACAGCTGCCAAATGTGAGAAAAATAGAAGAGTTAAGAGATGCGTTGTGAAGTGGCAATATGTGTTGGTTCGTTCATAGCGGCATGTATTGTAGTGAGTAAATCAGCGTTATTATTACGTGTCATGATTTTTAGTCTTTTATTAAACAGGTGTGCGTTTTCAGACTCATCTCTAACTATTTCTAATATCTGAAGTATTATATTTGCATGTAACAGCACTCTTACATTAATTAAGCCAATACCGCCAAAATCCACACTATATGATAATTTTTCCCGCGATATCCAGGAGTAGCCTCTCCACAATAATTTTGTTATAATATGGTTAACTTGATTAATATGTTTATAAGTGACGATAACGCCTGATTGTATATAATAATTGATTTTTGATATGACCATTGAATTAATGTATTTTGCTTTGTCTCTAAGAGAAAGATAATATATATTTGGGTTGATGTCAGTAAAAAAGGATTGTAGTTCGTTAATGAAGATGTGCTTATTTCTTGGTATGCCGATTTTGTCAACGATCACGCCTAAGATTTTTAGGTCCATAGCTGACATTCCTTGAACTGCCGTCAAGAATAGAGGTTTGTTTAAAGCTAATAATCGTGTTTTGTCATTATTAATTTGCATTCCAGTTATTTCTTTGAACAGTCTTAACGCTTTAAGAATGATGAACGATTCGTCCAGATCTACACTTAGAATTATTGAGTCGTCTACATAAGCATAAGGAGGGAAATCGCATTGTGATGTTAACCAGCGGATTAGAATATCTAGACATAGTATGAAGAGCACCACAGATAGGACACAGCCTTGTCGTAGGCCACGCTCTATTGGAAAAATAGTTGAGAAAATATTTCTTGCTAATTGGATTAGTGCGATATTATAAATGTTTTTAATAAAGTTTTTATGTATATCACTATAACAGAAATATCTTTTCTTGAAATGGTTTGTATAGTATTTGATGAGCAAATCCTTTTTTTCGTTAAGGATTCATATTTATCTTCTTTATTTTTTTGTTTACGATTTTCTTTATATACATTATTTAGATTATTCGGCACACAAAGTTTTGGTGGTATTTTTTTTATTTTGTTTTTATTATATACTTTCGGTGTAAGGATTTGAATAGCTTGCACAAACAATTGCTAATTTGATTGTAGGCTGATAGCACTATCGAATTTCCATATATTTATTAGAGAGTTTTTAAAATATGGTCCAATAAACAGTTTTGGTGAGTAGAAATTACTTTTATGGTCTTGTATTCTTATAACGTTAGTTTTCTTTATTATTATAGCAAAAGCATTGTGATCGGAGATGTCTGTATTTATTACTTTATATGTCGTTTTGTGGGCAATGGATGATGAGATTAATGCATAGTCAATATGACTGCGAGTCTCTTTGACTCGGCCATTGTTCTTCCAAATACGAACAAAGGTGTCTGACAAATCACCAAAATATTTGGCTATGTCTAATAAATGTAGTGACGACAAGAATTTGTTAAATATGTTGATGAAACCGCTTTGGATACCGGCTCTACTTATCTATCGGGACTGTATTAGATCAATGTTTAAATTAAAATCTCTCATAATAATTGTTGGTACTGAAACGTGCACTTTTGATATTGAATTAAGCAGGCCTTCTAAAAGACCTTTGTAGGAAATTGTTGTAGTGTTTGGTCGAATATTCACATTAATGAAATTATATTTTTCTTTAGATGAGTTTATATAAATGACGACGTGTTGAAAAGTATTATAGTTATTAATTATTTTATAGGTACAAAAATCTTTTTGGAATAGTATAGTTAGTTCATTATAACTAAGAGTGTTATAACCACTATTATTAAATTTCGCATTACGTTTGACATTATATTCTTGAAAAGCACATATATGAAAGTTTTTTAGTATAGAATTGTTGAGTTGAAGACTAATAGACATCGTAGATTTTGTATAATTTGTCCACGACAGCAATAGTACGTTGTGGTGTAAACATATTCTGGTTCCATATGGCGAGAATAATAGTAGCAGTTATTATTTTTGCACAAAATTCTTTTGATATGACAATATTTAGATGTTTTAGAACAGAATTAATTCGATCTTCTGGGAGTTCAGTATCGGAGATGATTTTATCAAATAATTCTGCCAATTGATGTATGCGGAGCATCAGAGGTTTGTCAGCCAATCCTTTGGCTATCTCATGATCGATAGGTGTGTATTCGAGGATTTATTTATTCGTTTCGACTTATCGTGAAAAGCTTTTAGAATTTTTTCATTTCTTGCTAGAATCGGGAATCGCATCGGCATGACTGTTTGTAAATTGATGTTTGAGAAGCGTTGGTCACTATCTATTCTCTTATATGCAATAAAGAGTTCTGTTTCTGTTAGGCGGTCAATTGATATATCGTTTTGGTTTCTTTTTTCCTTATAACATATTTTCTTCTTTCTTGGTTTCTTCCCTGCCGTAGAGATGATTGTTGGGTGTATTTCTGTATTCGTTATAGTGCTATGCTGAATGGTAGTACTCTGTTTATTTCTGATAACAGCAATATTACAGGCAATATTATCCGGCACATTATCAACAAAATCAATATTTTCAGTACTTGTATTTGCAGTACTATTAATGGGAGGATCGTTGGATTCCGCGTTTATTGATTGTGTGAGGTTAACCATATCCGCAATATATTCACTAGTTATCGCTGCGTTCTCTTGTGTTTTCTCAAAAAATGCCGACAGGATGTCATCGTTGAGTGATATATCTTCAAATGACGGGTGTGATTGCAGTGTAGAGTTGTTTTTTATTGCTGCCATATTGTCTTTGTTACGACAATTATGTCCAGCTTTACTGCAATTCCAGCATTTCTTCCGTGGATCTTTATTAATCGTGATAACCTGTAAGCTCTTGTCTAATGGATCTTCCACTTCGAAAGAATCCGGTAGAGCCGATATGCTTTTCACAGGATTAAGCGAGAGCTGGATTAAACGAGACGGGATGGCGATGTAATTGTTTGCGAATTTATTCGATAATTGAATGATTTTAACTATTCTTGCATATTTTCTAAGTTGGTGGTTATGGGCCGCATTAATGTTTTAGTTGCTATGTGTATTGTTGCTATGGAGACTGGTATTGTATTCACTGACATTTTATTATCATAAGTGATATATGAGTGCACTGATATATTATGTATATTGTGTATGTATTTATGTTTATGTTTATGTAAGGTTTTATCATGTTTTTATTATGAATTGTAATATGATATTTATATAATTAAAAATTGCACATAAATTGCGTTATATAAAAAACATAATTGTATGATTATTTTTGTATTATTTTTAGATGTAATTAATATAGTATTAAGAAAGAGAGTAATTAAACTATTTTTTATCAAATACGAATTAAATGATTTTATAAAAATTAAAGTAATTACTAAAGCAATTATTATATGGATAAAGGTATGTAAAAATTAAAATTAGAGATAAAATAAGAAAATAATAGTATACATTGACATTTATTATGCATTCAGATGTCTTTAACATTCGGATCAATGTTTTGTTGGTCATCCGCGATACAAGGATCGGCCGATGGACACACATCGTTATAGTGATAATGGGTAGAGTTTTCAATCTGTGGTGAGCGTTGGAAGAGATAGATTCCCCATCCATTTATTATGATGAGGAGAATATTCAGCAGTACGTGCAGAATTGGTATCCAATCACGAGAATTTCTCATCAGAGCTGGTGGTGGTTGTGGTTGATCCGCAACAATAGCCGCATTTCTCACACCTTTTGGACGACCTAGACGTCTACGTTGGATCATATATGGACCTTGGATCTGCCATGATATTGATTATTTGGTAGAAGAAATTGAGTGACAGTCGACTTATACTTCTTTGTTGAGACTGAGTTAGTGGTAATGGAGAATTAGACTGACGTTTTCTTAACGAACAGTGAGTGGCTATTACATGAAAAAGCAAGTAAGTATCAAATAGCTATTGAAATTTGAGCTTTTTATTTTTCATTTGTTTATTTATTTAGGGATAGAGAGGGAAGAGAATCAGTTTGTTGGTATGTTGTTGAGCATACACGTGAGAGCCTTTTTTAGTTTTTTTCTAAACTCAATGCAAAATTTATAGGCTTTTCTTCGTGCATTGAAGTTATAGACTTTCTTAGTCACGGTGATTAACATTCGCGGTACTCCCGGTATGCCAATATTGTAGTTATTCTTTGCTTTTAATATTGCAATTACCCATTGAAGATTTATAATCACTGCCATACGCAACTGAACACTAGAGTAGTTTTGATGTTCAAAAATAAACAGGTTTAGTCGTAATCCGAACGATTTTTCGGCCCAGTTTTTTACTTTTGTTAAAGCGCGGCACAAGAAGATAAGATGATTAACGTCATCAAAAGCTATGCAATCATTGCATAAACTGTCACCGATTGCAAAACGGTGATATAGCGTTGTGACGCATCGAATTGCTTTATTTTCCAGTAGGAGGAAATAATCTATGAATTTATTAGGCATAGAGAATAATTGAAAATAGTTTATAACCGGACGATTCTTATGTCTTATATAATTATAGACTTGTGATTCAGATGTGAATTCTTGAATTTGGAAATAGTGGTTCTACAGGTTATACAGCTGCCAAATGTGCGAAAAAAGGGAGAGTTGAGAAATACGTTGGGAGGTAGCAATATGTGTTGGTTCGTTCATAGCATCGTGAATAATTGTGAGTAAATCAGCGTTATTATTACGTGTCATAATTTTTAGTCTTTTGTTAAACAGGTGTGCTCCTTCAGACTCATCTTTAACTATTTCTAATATTTGCAGTATTATCTTTGCATGTAACAGCACTCTTACATTAATCAGACCAATACCGCCAAAATCAACACTATTTGATAGTTTTTCCCGCGATATCCATGAGTAGCCTCTCCACAATAATTTTGTTATATGGTTCACTTGGTTGATATGTTGGTACGTAAAAATTACACCAGATTGTATGTAGTAATTGATTTTTGATATAACCATCGAATTAATGTATTTTGCTTTATCTCTAAGGGAAAGATAGTATATATTTGGGTTGACGTGCGTGAAGAAGGATTTCAATTCGTTAATGAAGACATGCTTATTTCTGGGTATCCCGATTTTATCCACAATCACTCCTAAAATTTTTAGGTCATTAGTTGACATTCATTTAATTGCTGTTAAGAATAGTGGTTTGTTAAAGCTAAGATTCGAGTCTTATCATTATTAATTTGCATTCCAGTTATTTCTTTGAACAGTCTTAAGGCTTTAAGAATAATGAAAGATTCAACCAGATCAACACTTAAAATTATTGAGTCGTCTACGTAAGCATCAGGGGGAAAATCGCATTGTGATGCTAACCATCGGATTAGAATATCCAAACATAGGCTGAAAAGCACAACAGTGAGGACACAGCCTTGTCGGAGGCCGCGTTCTATTGGAAAAATAGTAGAGAAAATATTTCTTGCTAGTTGGATAAGTGCGATATTATCAATAAATGAATTCTTAATCCATTCAATAAAATTAGGTGGGTAATTGTGATAATTCAATAGCATTTCTATGAATTCTCTGTCTATAGAGTCGAATGCGAAAGCCCAATCCGTTTTCATCATATACGCTGGTATACGCATATCTCGTATATATTTGATTTTTTGTAGTACATTAAAAAGCATATGTCGACTCAAGCCGCCCGGATATCCGCCGTGTTGATGAGGTGATAATATTTTCTTTATTATTAGGTTAAACCTATTTATAAGTATCTTCATATAAATTTTATACATCGTTGTAGATATAGCAATAGGTCTGAAGTCCAGCGCTGATTGTGTTTTCGGCTCTTTTGTTATTGGTATCAGAGTTATTAATTTGAACGCCTTCCATAGTCCATTACTGAAACAATTATGTATTATCTTTTTAACCATTGGCAGGATTTGTTTCCGGAAATAAACTATCGTTGTTATTGAGATTCCATTGAATCCTCGAATTTGCTTGTTTTATATTTGTGCTATGACGTTCTCTCGGTATCGTCACTCGGTCTTCCTATTATTTTGTTATCTTCGACAGATAACGGTACAACCACTTGTTTAATAAAATTTTTATGAATATCCGTATAACAGAAGTTTCTTTTTTTGAAGTGGTCTGTATAGTAATTGTTGAGCATATCCTTTTTCTCTAATAGGGATTCATATTTTAGTTCTTTACCTTTTCGTTTGCGATTTTCTTTGTAAATATTATTTAGATTGTTCGGCGCACTAAGTTTTGGTGAAGGTTTCTTTATTTTGTTTTTATTATAGACTTTCGGTGTAAGGATTTGAATAGGTTGGCGAACAATTGCCAGTTTGATTGTAGGCTAATATCACTATTGTATTTCCATATTTTATTAAAGAATTTTTAAAGTATGGTCCGATAAACAGTTTTGGTGAGTAAAAATTACTTTTCTGGTCGTGTAATCTAAAAACGTTATTTTTCTTTATGGCTATCGAAATAGCATAGTGGTCAGAGTTGTCTGTATTTATTACTTTGTATGCGGTTTTGTTGCCAATGGATGATGAAATTAACGCATAGTCGATACGACTACGAGTTTGTTTGACTCGGCCATTGTTCTTCCAAGTACGAACGAAGGTATCTGATAGATCAACGAAATCTTTGGCAATGTCGAGTATATGTAGTGATGAGAGGAATTTGTTAAATATGGAGATAAAACCGCTTTGGACTTTATACCTTTGGACGACAGCTCTGCTAATATGTCGGGACTGTATTAGATCATTGTTTAAGTTGAAGTCACCCATAATAATGGTTGGAACGGAAACATGCACTTTTGTTACAGAGTTTAGTAGGCCTTCTATGAGACCTTTGTAGGTAAATGTTGAATTTGGACGAATATAGACGTTTATGAAATTATATTTCTCATTAGATGAGTTTATATATATAACAACATGTTTGCTTTATTTTCCAGTAGTTGGAAATAATCTATAAATTTATTAGGCATGGAGAATAATTG
>JAQIXJ010002197.1:0-16725 GCA_034700185.1 Phthiracarus laevigatus | reverse complement strand
TATAAAGGGATTTCTCCTATTTCTTATAATAATAAAGGTATTTGTCATTTTGCCATCTTGACTCAAAAACTAATAAACTTGTGACATGAGATTGCAAATTCCGATTAAAAGTGAGCTCTCTATGAATGTGTCGTTCTTGTTTTATTATAAAATGTACAAATTTAATCAATTTAGTGAACCATAAATTACTATACCTGTTACCGTATTTCAATTATGATTTTAATAACTATGAAACTAACATAACAAAAATAATGATATATTAATTATTCATATTAATATATAATTAATATTTAAATACAATTTAAAGATTTATTATTTTTCTAAAAATTAACATTTATTCAAATGATTATTATAGCTTAAATTTTACAAATACAGTATTAATTTAACTAATAATTAATTAAGCTGTGCTCTTATTTCTTTATGCAAGTGACACAGTAAATCCACATAACTCGGTGCTTCAAGTTTTGCGCTATTAAACCAAAATAATTAAATAAATTTCAACTTTTTCATAACTTAAAAAACTTTTCATACCCATCTCCAACAACAGAATTTATTGATTGCTTTTTATCTTCATATAAGAAAGAGCGAAATACAGCCTCGTATTTATCGATTCCTTGTCTTATAACATATATCTTTAATTATTGAACAAAACTCAAAATTAATGAAAAAGAAATGACAAAATTCAAAGAATTAATAAAATCATTCGTACTCTCATTGCTTTTTTCCTTTCATTTTCAATGTTTTGCACGATTTCATTTATAAATTGTGATTCATATGTCAATAGTTTCGGCAAACCCTATATAAAGATAATTTACAAGATTAATTAATAAGCTTATGTTCGTAAAATAACAATCAAATCTTACTAATTCAGGCTGAATTTTCGAAATCGAATCTACATTTGGGCCAAACACCGAACTCAAAAATTGTTGGTGTAATGCCGGCGCAATGTTTGGAATATATAATAAAAGATAGAACCCATTCTCAAGCAAATAAACCATTGCTGACGCAGAATTTATTTTATGTGTGGAGCAACGAATTTGTGTGCAATTTAGGACAGGTTTTTGTTCTGTTTGATCGCAATACTTAAAATATTTTACAATTAGTACATTACTGTAATTCAAATGTATAAACAAAATGAATAATACCTCTATTTTTAATAATTTTGGGTACAATATAACTTGCGATAATGATAAGGATGCGCCTAAAGTTGTTTCATTTAATAATTTCTGATATAATTAGTTGAACAATGATTAAATAATATTAACTATTTATACCTATAAGCTTAATTTGAGCATAAGCTTTGTCGTCGGGAGTCATTTCAGGTCCGCCATCAACGGCATCACACTTAAGAAAGCCACAAATATACATCGGCAACAGTTTCAAAGCTTCGGGCAAAATAAGTTGACCTTAAATCAAATGACAAATATAAATATGTTAGTAAAAAATCTAATGTACAGTACATGGGAATAAAATTACCAAGTGATGAACCAGGTTGAGCGCAATGTCGTCTATAAGCGGTCAATATATTTATAGCCCTTGTTATAAGTAATTCTTTTGATTGTTGAACTGCTTTTTCTCCCATTCGAAGAGATGATACAACTAAAAATGATATACATTTAGCATTTTACCAGTAAACTAATATAATATACAAATAATTACTTTGTCGAACCAAAATATTAACAGTAGTATCGCAACAAGCATTTCTATACACATCAGCCACCTGTTGACACGAAGAAAGTGCTGTGTTATGAACGCGAACTCTGCGCTCACCACTAAGTCCAGTGTAAAGTATTGCAACCTATTATATGACAAAATTAAAATTTAACATATATTTAATAATCAAATGTATTGCAAAATACTTGAATAACAACAAATTCATCTTCTGGTAGTTTATCATCATATTTCAACTCAACAGCAATATTAGATCCAGTGTTTATTGCGGCACATTCAATATCACTGGTTGTTCTGGCATAAAAATTGCCGACATAATCGTGTGCACGAATACCAGTCGAAGTTCGAACTAATCATAAATATCGAGTTTAAATTATAGAAATTATTACTGAATGATTGCACCTTTCATTATTGCATCGAACGCAAAACTTGATCGAATAGAATATTTCAAATCGGAGATAAAACGATCAGAAAAGTCATTAAAATATTTATATATCGCTCCAGTGCCACTTAAACGTATTAATTCACTTAAAGTTGCGACGTCTAGGTATGATCCTAACAATAAATGCAATTTTTAAAATTATATTTATGAATTTAAAATTCATACCATTTATTGGAGGGAATAAGAAAAGTTCAACACCGCTGGCGAATTCGGTTACACATCGTTGACCCAAATTTGTATAATATTTGCTAGAATCTGGCGATAAAATAGTTTTTTCCTTATCGGTTCCCAATAACTTTCTCGCTTCATCTGATTATATAAAAAAATTAGTTTAAAATAATAAATATTCAGAATATGACGTACCAATAGATGTGTTCCATCTGGCCTTTAATCTTCCAGGTGTTGACGCATCGGTACCATAATTAGGTAAAGTGCAATGAAACAAATAAATTTTTCCAACAGGAATCGATTCTTTATCAGCGTTTTGTTGAGAATTATTTTCAGGACGCGAAACATTTGTGATCCAATTTCGACGGTCGACTTGACACGAATAAAGTGCTGCTTCGATTACTGGTCCCAAAACTGTTTGAGTGTCAATCTCTTCGTCAGAATAAAGATTTGGAAGTGAATGAAAAAAACTATTAAAAAATTAGTTAATTATTTTACAGTAAAAATTGAAATAAATAAGGAATATTTAATAAATTTAATAATTTACGTTTCAATTTGTTCGAAACACGTGATTGGATCAGCTAAAAATGTGGTAATAGGCGGAAATGGAGATGCGATGTCACAAACGATGTGTGAGTGACCATTATTTACAATGTCATAAATTTGTATTTTCGAATTATATGTTACAAAACCTATCAAAGGCGGCGCTGAATCAGGGTTTAGAGGATCCCTATTCGAACAAAAATGAGTTAATCTTTAATAATTTATATTTTAGCCAATCATTACCGCGGAAGGAAATCTTTAATTATTTGTGGCAAATGGATCGATAAGTGATTCAATATCGGTTTCGAAGTTGCTGTCAGTTCGCACGCGAATATAATGTGTGGACGACGAGCGTTAAGAATTCCTAACATTAAATGATGAACAATTAATTTTCATGAAAACATTTCATTATAAAATTACCATTTCTACAGTATTCCTCAGTTGCCCGATATTCATAGCTTCCTAAATACAGTTCTGGTCTATTAAATTTATCTAATCGTTGACCTATTTTATGAATAACACCATTATAATTAATGAGATAATTTATTTGAAAAAAACTAACCCGTATGGTCTAAATGGGCAAAATAAGAAGACGAAACTTCACTAATATGATGGCATAAAGAGCATTGGAATCGTCTTCCGCCGTCAATAAAACGCATATATGGATTCATATAAGCTTTACAACGGTTACATCGCACTATTTCACTGTTAGTTATTGGAACTATCTATATATTGATTAAATATTATTGAGTTAAATAAATCTATTTTGGCATAAGAATAAAATTTATTGTTTATTATAAAAAGCAAAAATATAAAACAAACCATTTTATTTTCAACTTCTAATTCATCAAATGGTTGAACAACAATAGCGAGCGGAATACTCGTAGTTTTTAATGTATCCTCACTAACGGGCACTTGATATATAGACGATCGAAGATAATTAGGTCGAGCACATCCGCCATCATTAGTCATTCCGTATTTATTTTGGGCAATCGTAGTCACCAGCGGTGGAACCGATGCTGGTATTGTAGTTGTAAATAAAATATCATTATTACTGTATTTAATAATGTCATCTTCGATCACTTGAACAACACTGGGCATCGCTTCAGGATCTAATCGCTGCTGAGTTTGTTGATTCGCAAAACCATATGTTGGTTGTTGTAGTGGTTGATTCATTTGATTAGAAGGCGGATATCGAGAGGGCATCGGTTGTGATTGAAGTGATGGTTGCATTGTTGGCGGCATTGTCTGCGGAATTTGAGACAACTGTTGATGACCAACAGATTCCATTGGCTTCTGTGGTTGATATGAATCAAAACGATTAGGCGGTTGTATTTGCGAATATTGTTGCATATTTGGCGTCACATTCGATGAAGACAATTGTCTGGCATTCCAATTCTCAGAAGGAATGGCTGGACGCGGAGTGTTTTGATTCCAATTTTGTTGTCCACCTGTTTGTAACGGCTGTTGTGGTGTTTGGTGTGGTTGTTGTCCACCGAATGGTGTTTGCACTGGTGGTGGATGTCGTTGTTGTTGCTGTTGTTGGTGTTGCTGTTGTTGTTGTTGTTGCTGTTGTGGCGCAATTGTTTGCGAAGAATAAAATGAATTACTTTGTTGAGTGAGTTGTGGCGCATTTGATATTGAATTGCCAAGTGATATATCACTCATTTGTTCAGTCAAGTTAGTCAATTGATTACTATGCAACTGTTGAGTAA
This sequence comes from Phthiracarus laevigatus, assembly GCA_034700185.1. Classification (NCBI taxonomy): domain Eukaryota; kingdom Metazoa; phylum Arthropoda; class Arachnida; order Sarcoptiformes; family Phthiracaridae; genus Phthiracarus; species Phthiracarus laevigatus. The sequence continues at coordinate 12,186 of JAQIXJ010002197.1, read as the reverse complement.
ATTGTTGTTGTTGTGGTTGCTGTTGCTGTTGCGGTGGTCTTTGATAATATTGTGGTTCAATTGGTTGCGATTGTGGTAATGGTTTCGCCAAAACCGGAGTAACTGATTGCGGTGGTAATGGCATCGAGTACTTCTGTTGATTGGATGGTGGCATCATATTCACTTGATTCGGGTAAGAATTGCTTTGATTTTGATTGGAAGCATTCGGTTGTAAACTACCATTCATTTGAAAGTGTGGCTCATTCCCAGAAAACGATTGCTGACGATATTGCGGCGCATTTTGCTTGAGATAAGCGGGTGTTTGATAATACATCTGCTGCTCCATTGATTAAGTGACGTGAATCGCGATAATATATCGAGATTAATATATAACCAATTAATAAATTACAATTAGAAGTAATGTCGACGTGGAACGAGTCAACGACGTATGTGTTGTACACTCTATAACGTACAGTCAACACAACAGTGAACGCTGTAATGCCAATGAGTTAACGCAACGTAATCAATGTATTTGTTGACTAGCATTACGAATATTTATTTGACTCCACGTCTTACACCACGCATTAACTCATTTCAACCACATTTAAATGTCATTTTATTAGTAAATATTTTTGTTTAATATAAAGTAAAACATAATTGTTTCAAATGTGGAAATGAATTTTTATTAGTACTCAAATAAGCATATGTATTAAGCATTAGAACTTACGAATCGTTAATATCAAATCGACGAATTAAAATAGCTAACGGATAAATAAATTTTTAATTTTAAAGTACAATAAAATATTGGCAAAAACAATATCAGATAATCGAAAATCTTTAGTTTTGAGTAGAATTTTTCTATGTTCACATATTTAGATGAAGTTTAAGATTTTCGCATTAACTTTGTTTCACACGTTTAGTCAAACGCAATACTGTATATGGTACTGAAATTATGAACCAAATAATATTATGGTATATAGTATTCGGTCCTGTAAATTCAACATTTTAAATTCCATCAATTTTTTGAGATAAATTCAATTATTCTAAACTTTTTAACAAATTCGGCTCTTATTAGACAGTATAAAAGTTTAAATTATTATTATTAACAACTCTATTTGAATATTGCTTATGTAATCAATTTTTCAGTTTTTATTATCAAAGTTGATTTTATTTTGCGCTTTCAATTAAATTATAACTTAGTAAAACTAAATTAAAGCAATATATTACAAAAAATTAATTTAAATACTAAGTTTACAAATAATAAAATAACGGTAATGTTCTTTAATTTGCTAATAAGGGTATAAGCTTATCATACAATTAAACAAAATAATTGTCCAATGTTTACAACTAAATTAAATCAATCTGAACTAAAATGAGACATTCTTTGCGAGTAAACCGAATGCTATACAACACATTAAACAAAACGAATTTGTTATGTCGTGGAAACAATAGTCTTTTTATCAGTAAAAAAGTTCTTCAAAACCATCACTTGTCCGACACCGATGATCAGTACAACACAGGTCTCGATGACAGACCACCACAACACACGACCATTCAGATCTTCGGCGCGTTTTCTTCCTTTCGCTTCATTCAACCGATAATGGGTTTGCGCGTCAAGTATTGTGTTTAAATTTTCGTGTAGATTAACAGCCGACTGTTCCATCTATTAAATCAACGAATTATTTACGTGTTTTATTTTTAAAAACCCCAAAAACCAATACTTTAGTCATAGCAGTGAGATGTTCTTGAGTGCCTGGAAGTGGCGCTTCTTCGCCAATTTGAAAGTCGAAATAAACCAATTTATGGCTAAACGTGGAGAACTCGTTACTGAAGCAAACAGTATACGTTCCCGTCTGCGATGGCGTCCACGTGAATGTGTCGAACTGCTTCTTAATTCCCTGGTATAGCACTTCACCGCGAGGCGCTTGAAGAACCATATCCACGTCGTAATGACCACCAGTTACCACCTAAACATTAACTATTATTAATACTTATTCAATTTACGCCAACAGTTGAGACATATTTGGTGATAATAATTACTTGAAACTCGATGGTGGACTTAATGCCTTGTCGTATGTCTTCGTGAAAACATTGTTTGGCGTTGTCTGGTAATTCAAACGTTAGTTCCACACTAAACACTCGCACAAAACACAGAAATAAACAAAATAATATGAATTGAATAGTTTCCATGTCAGTATTTAATTAGAAAGCGTATGCAAACAGTTGACAACAAAATTTGAACGATTCCAACGTGGCATACGATCAACACATGATTACTATATATGAAATACACTGACTGTTACTATTGTAAGTATACGTCATGTTTTAAAGTGACAAACTATACATTGTTTTAGCTAATAGATGGCAATACATCACGCAGTTATTTCCTTCAAATTCTACATTGTTTGAAATTTTACAAAAATCATTTCCGATCAAATGTTTGCATCCGATGAAAAGTTTATTAAATTTGGTGATAAACTGATTTTTATTAGTAATTACTAATCGGTAATAAATAATATCTATTAAAGTAATGATTTATTTGTCATATTCATATTTTTTTAATATTACCAGAATGTGTCGCAACTCCTTTGTATTCTTGAATTCAATTGCAAAAATTTAGAATATTTTACGCGTTTCATTTTAACTTTGATCCCACATTCAATGTAATTTTAATTTATTTTTATAATTCAAACACAACTAAAATTTTTTAATACAAATTCATTATTGTTTAATAAGTATTCTATAAAAATTACCGAACAAATATTAAAATTTGCTTTAATTATGAAACAAAGAAATTTTAATTATAAAATAATGAAATCTTTAATAATTAAAGTACTAATAAGAATTGAAAATAATATAAAGTTTTATTAAACTTAATTTGAATGACAACATTTGTAGATTTTTTGGAAGACAATTGATTTTGTTGTCAGGAATTTTCAGACTCGAGAATATCTCTCATCACTGAATCAGTTCCTTTACATTAATAGTTTAATGTCATAAATCAACTTAAAATTGTTTAGACACTTAAAACATCATATATTGATATATTGAATATTCATGTATTGCTTTATACACATTATATTCTCTAAGATATGGTTGATTCTACTTTATATATATATATTCTATTACAAGGATGCGCAAGGAATATGAACCCTTTTCATTGAACACTTTCTATGAAATCTGAAAAAGAAACTGCTCGTCAAATTTAATTTTTAAAGTAACAAAATTTTTTTGATTAAACCAGATGTTTTTGAACCACATCTTAAATTTTGAGATTTACTTTAGTAATTTGCCAATAATCAGAATAGGTATAACTAACCCCTTACACATCCCTCATTTTTTCTATATTATATGTTTACTGATGGACAAAAATTTGGTTAATTGCAAACTTCTGTATTTGGTTTTTCATATGAATAAAACAAAGTAAAAGATTCAAAAACCTTTTGGGCAATAAAAATTTATGCGCTATTTTATTTTTACATATAAAAATACTAAGAATCTAGAATTTATATTCGTTAACATATTAAAAAAATTAAATACAAAAATATATTTAAAAGTTTTAAAAGTTTAAATAATTTATAAAATATACCGTAACTCTCATAATTTTATTTTAAATGCATATTTCTTAAAATTTCATTTAAACGTAATTTCGTTTATTTTATTATGGATTAACCAGATTTTTTCCATCAGTATATTTTGTCGAAATAATCAGATTACACATTAGGTTATTGTTATATTTGCGCACAACATTATTATATTTGAATATGAACATTTTAAATTTGAAATTCGTTGTAAACACAAGAGTAAAATCTTTCGTACCATTGATTCTCAAATGTTTAGCCGTATCACTAAATTAATGCAACCAAACCAATGCACAAATCATTAAATAACATTTACGTTTATATACTCTTTATAATTCATTTTAACGCTTTATAATTCATTCTAACAAAAGTTAGCTTAACACTAATCGATTTACTAATTTTAAATAACTTTTGAAATATAATTTGATAACATCGATATTAACTAACATGAAAGTATATTATTAATATTAATAACAACGAGTATATCATTAATATTAACAAACAAGAAAGACTTTTGGCTGTGAGTCGTTTCGCGTAACGTAAATTATAATTAATCGATTAACAGTTATAGAGTCATTTCGTTTATTGAAACAGTTATATAACTCATAACGCAAATTTCAGTTAACTTCGTAAATCAAAACTTCTAGTTTGCGACTATAATGTTAAAGATCGTGGCCTAAACGATCTAACTCTTCAAGCAGAAAATCAACATCTTTTCGTTTAACTCCTGGGTTTGAGATTATATTTCTAAAAAAGTTCGGTATATGACCGAGAGGTTGATAGCTTATCATCAATGTTCCCGCGTTCATCATTCGGCCTTTCAGTTTCGGTGTTATCTAAAATTATTCAATTATTAGCTTTGAATTTTTAATTTCGAAACTGATATTTCACGCAATAATACCTTTCCGAGCTGTTCTTCTCGTTCTCTGGTGTGCGGCATATTTCTCAATCTTTTAGGAATATACCAAAAGCTAATATTAACGCATTCCGGTTCCTCAATAATTAAATAAAACTTTTCTTTATCCTCTTTGATTTTTTTGACCATATATCTTAAAAACGTAAAAATTATATTTTACTGTATAATTGAATATTTAGATTGTTTTCACTTACTCTGTCATTTCAAATAAATGATTGATATGTTCTTCGTATCCTTCCATTCCCTAAATTTATAACAAATATTGAATAATATTTTGAAAATAATGATTTTTTAATTTTAAAAGTATACTTTCGATCTCCACATTAGCCATAGTTTAAAGATGTCATTATGTCTTCCGCATTGAATCACTTTATCGCCGGTATCATAAGAAACATCGTAATGTTTGTCTTGTTGAAACAAATAGTCGGCACACATTTGATTGCAATCAATTAGTAATCCCTTAACGACAAACCATTTTATTTTTTCAACAGATCAAAATTTTTGTTAATATACTGTAAATATCGAAACTCACGTCTTCCTTAAAATGAACAGTAGAACACTGTAATAAAGTACTCATAAGTTTATGAGGATTCCAAGTGACAGAACTGGCTCTTTCTATTCCATCGAGTTTATGCTTGTATTTGGATGATAACAGGCAACCGCCACCCCATGCAGCCTATTATTAACAAATTCATCGTTTTTAGAAATACATATTCAGAGAACACCTATATTTACTTTTTCATTAAATATAAATTTCTATAATATACTGTATAATAGAATTTTAGAAATATAATAGTACAATACCAGTATAATATATTCATTTAAAAAGTATTTTGAAAAAAATAAAACTTTTGAGATATGTTACTGAAGAACTTCCTAATATCTTTAAGAAAAGTACATTACTGTATAATCTATTGTAAATAAATGTTTTTAAGTTTGTTATAATTTTTATCCTTTTATCTCATGTTTTAATATGAATTTTTCTGTTTTTGTGTTAAAAATTAAAATGATAGTTAGTTTAATTTTTTGTATTTTATTAGTGTGAATTTTATAATCAAAAAATCACTTTAAAAGATAAAATACGCTCGATTCAATGTTAGCTAAAAATCACTATTTTCGCCAAATTCACTTTTCTGTGCGCCATTCTAAGACAGACGATTTAAGGCTTATATTTTTATGAAAGTTTCAATAAATATACTTCTAGTACAGTACTGTATTACTCTTTCGTGATATCATACAATACCATCTTTTCTATTGGACTAATTTTTTAACTATATTTTAAATTGTCATAAAACTAAAGTTATTCATTAAGGATTTTTTTAATATATCTGAGCAATTTACAGTCGCTATTGATTAAACTTGTAGAAATATTATAGTCTGGAAAAATAGAAATATTTGTCTCGATATCTATACAGTAATTGTTTCGTAATGGTTCCATTGAAACTTTTATATTTCAAAAAACAAGGCCGAGAAAGTTAAAATAGTTCACATTAGGTTATTAGCAGAATATATTTCATTTTATGACTTATTCTTTTCTTAAGCGTACATATATTGAACAAATTTTATATTTCTAACTTCTAATTATTTAATCGCTAACACAATTTTATATTTAAGCGCATTATTAGACTAAAACTAAATTAAGAAAATATTATTTGAACTTTTATCTTCAAACTAATTTGTATTAATTTATGCAAATTATGTAATTTAAAATTATTGTTTTTTTTGGGTAATTTTTTTGTTTATTTGTTTTAACTTAATTTAATTTAATTTTAAATTTAAAACAAAAAACTTAATTTGATAACTTATTTAAGTATGTAAAAAAATCGAAGAGTGAATAAAATGAAACAATTATCTATATTTGTTGATATTATATACTCTGAAAGCTGATACAGTATAAACAATTCTACAATTAACTCAACGTATGCCCAAATGATTTTATGCAGCTTCAAAAATAACTATTAGATCTGATATGAAATGTATTTTATATTACATCGATATGCAGCCAAAGATCATATTTTTCGCATATATCAGCAATTGGATGGATGGGATCAAATGCTCCAAGAACTGTAGTACCACACGTACAATTCACAAAGTATGGACGAAATCCTTTAGCAAACGACTCTTTTACCAGCCTTTCTAACTCCGATGGAATCATTCTTCCTCTTAATAACAAACATTAACAACAATTAATTTGTTTTTTTGGCTAAATTAATATAAATTGATTAAACAAGTGATTACTTGTGATCGCATGGAACTTCTATAACATTATCAGTTCCGAGGCCACACACAGTTCCAGCGCCTTTTGTTGAATAATGACTCTAAAAAAGAGAGATTTTGTTTGTATTTCTAATCATTCATAACGAGACCAATTAAGCACGAACACGAACATTGAGGTGCAGTAACGGTAACTGCACAAGTAATTATAAGTATTTCAGTTTTTAAGGTCCACCCTATTATAAGAGTTTAGCAGCTTTTCCTATTGTATTGAAACAAAATTGAGTGTTTGCTCACATGTTCCGAAGTAAATAGCACCAGCTGTGGTAGAGATTTAAGGCCTTTAGTCTTGTATTCTGGAAACATTTTATGGCGAGATGTTATAACTGCGTACATGTTCGAGATCGCACCACCTATTCGTGTTACAGTATAAAATTATTCCAATTAACTATTTATAAATATTAATCATTTTTGAGTTACAATTGCTAAACATATTATGGGTTACTTTAAAAAATTTTCAAATAAATTTAAAAAGTAAATGCATTGTTATGTGTACCCGGAGCTAAAATAGAATCACCGCAAGCGAATCCAATAATTTCTCTCAATTTCTTTAGAACTTCATGCTCCATCAGTATAAAAATGGGAGCAATTTCGTAAGTGAACCTAAAATAGTTATTATAAAAATAATTGTATTTAATGCGCATTTGTTAATTTACATGTTAGTATTAGCAGCGGCTGTAAGCCATTCTCCAGCGAGTGACACAATGTCCAAACCGCAGGACAATTGATTAAAATAATGTGGATGAGCTAAATAGAAAAGTATGTAAAGAATTGCGATTTTCCAGTAAAGTTGGGTTAAGAATAAAAAATCAATATATGTATCAACTATTATTTATATCAATAGAATTACACCCAATCACAGTTTAGGCAGCTGTTTAGCTCCTTTCAACCATGTAATAGTTGTGCATTTTCTCCATCCATAGTTTCATTCTCTCATTTTCCCGTTTGATTCACAAGCATTAACTGCAACACTTTGTGAAGGGATCCAGTTTTTTCATATACACATGGCATTTAATATTTTGTAGGGAAATAAAGATAAAGTTCTCTCTCTCTCTCTCTCTCTCTCTCTTTCTCTCTCTCTCTCTCTCTCTCTCTCTCTCTCTCTCTCTCGGACTGTTTGTTTCCTAACGTCATCGTCGTATGTTACCAAAATATTTTAGTGTTTGGTATGTTTCAGAATATAATATAAACAGTTTTTGCCTAACAATGCGAACAATTTTTATTAGACTTATACTATACAGAGTATGTGATTAACCATAACAAAAATTCGTTCAGAAATTTCATTCAGAAATTTCTTTTCAGAAATTAATCAAAGTCAGGAATTCATTAATTTTGTTTTCAAGCTTAATCGAGCGAATTATATCGACTATTTCAATTAAATCATTTCTTGCATCTTTTTTAATTTTTTTCTGATAATTACTTTAGTTTTATTCTGTTTTAATTTTATTCAAGATGATTTTATGAACTATTTTGAGATTTTGTCCTTATATTTAAATTCAATATACATAATATTCCATATTTATTCATTCCATAATATTAATATTTTTGTCCTTATATTCCATTTTATATTCGACAATAAAGTTACGCGATCAGTAAATTTGGTTAATTTTCATATCATCGATGATAAAATAGGGCCTTTTAAACATTTAAATTCAAATATATAATTTACTAATAAATATTCAAATATAAATCTAATCTATGCCTAGATTTTATTAGTCAATTTAAAATAATGGTTTCATAGAAAATTAGGTTTACAGTAAATGATACTATTTTGTAAAATAAGTTTACGTTCAACTTTTCCGGATTACTTATTCGGTAGCGAATGCACCGAAATGGTAGCATAAAAACTTGAAAGAAGATCGTGAACTGGAGTGGAGTATGGATAGAAAAATCAATATTTAATGTTGCCTATAATTCAAGTCATATCATATAATAAGCTGGAAACTGAAATCATTTAGTGTGTGGGCATCACTGAAGCATATGGTAAGGCAATCGGAGACTGTTTTTGATGGCAAACTCCAATGACGTACTGACTCATACTCGCGCTCACCGAAAGCTGTATATGACTTTTGACATTATCTAATTTATGTGATACTAAATATGAAACTTGATGACTGAAATCATCATTTATTTCTCAAAATCTATTACAAATTACAAAAAGCATTTATTTATTTTTCGTATTTAATCATTGATATGAATGGAAGTGATGGAAGTGTGTCCCAGCGTTAGGTATCAAATAACAAACAAAACAGATAGAGATAGCGTTATATTCACTAGTAATCATTGAAATCATTGAAATCGTGGGCAATTCCACATCTGACTAATGTTGCGTAGTTTGCAATCACGTTAAGCCAGAAAGTGTTTTACAATGTTATACGAATTGTGTCAGTATATTGGCTTAACTGAAGTAGTGTTACATTTCCCTTATCTTTTCATAGCAAATATATCAAAATGTGTTGCAAGCCTTCAATTCACGATGATTTTTATTCCCCTCGTATTGTATTTCACTGCGATATCGGGGAATGACTTTTCATACACCGAATTGCCTCATCAGCACTGCTCACACAGATATTAAACTGCACCATACATGCCATATGCACCACCCATACCATCCATACACACACACTACTATACTATATAGATTCACAAATATCACGCACTATCACTAAAAGGTGACATTCATTTGCTCCTTTTCCTAATTTCCTGTTGTGGCTTCACTGATAAATCGAGTTTACAAATTCAATTTTCAGCGCATTATATCACAAGCCAACTATAGTTTTTTTTGCGCGTTAATCGAGTTATTTAATAATTTAGACGCAACTAAAATTGCTTTTCAAAAAACATGCTATTTGTCGGTTTGTAATTGAAAATAAAATCATATAAAATGTAATATTAAGTGCGTATTAATTAAAGATAAAGCGATACGAAGTTAAGCGTAGCTACGAATGTACTTTCTAGAGTAGAGCTGCAGTAACGGCTAACAGTTATTGTTAAAGTTAAGCCACTGATATGTAGCTAATCATTTCTACATACATAAAGTATTGGATAGTACTTAGTTTAACCTCTTGTGATGCGAACCCCCATTTCAAATCACATCACATATTGCAAAAGTGTTCCTGCATTCTCAGCTTTCTCTTTTGCTATGTTATTATTTCTGACAAATAAGCGGATTAAAGCTGTTCACTCGACTGTGAGATGTGCCATATTATTGAAGAGAACACTCGCGTAACTCACAAAAATTGAGAAATGCGTATACAATAATAGTATTTGAAGATATGATGTTGAATAACGATTTCGCGGCAATCACTACTCATTCGTATGATGCACAGCACTATCCACTGAGAGGAGATGGAGAGACAGAGAGCATAGAGAGGAGACTGAGCTCCCTTTCGATGCTCTCTTCAACAGTCAACCGAACAAATTGCAATTAATTGCTACATAAATAACACGTTACTGTAGTGTTTCTGCTAACTTACCGTAGTTTGTACAGTACTTGCAGACAAACTTATAGATTGGCTTACGATCGTATCATTTATAATAATGTTCTCGCATTGATTTCAGAACAAATTGAAAGAATCAAACAACAATTAATAAACTACTTTGAAAGCAATTAAAAAAACAATAATATGCATATTTATACTTCAATCTATAGAATACAATCAATTTTATGCACTTAATAAAATTCATAATTAAATTTTTATGGATTACTATACCATTATTAATAGGTAGATGATTAAACACAATTACAATGGTATTTACTTAAAGATGTTATACACATTTTGCGAAACTTTCACATGAAACTTTTAGTAAATTTCAGTAAAATTTTTACTTGGGCCTTTAATCTTTCATATAAATGAAATTTTCCACAACGCCAAATATCCTTTAATTTCCATTTTTGGGGTTTTGAACCTATTTCAACTGGAATAAAACCACCAAGAAATCATACTTTCGAATTATTGAATTTTTCTTAAAATTATGATTGATTTTAGCCTTTAAATCCAACACAAACTTCATAAGAGAAAGTTATTCAAATATTTTGCAATAATAAGTTAATTTTTAACTCTATAAATTTTTTGAAAGTATCACCCAATTTCAAAATCTTACTGAAATTTTTATCTTTATATTAACTAAAGGATGCACATTCTAACTTAAGTTCTAAAGTTATATTTTTAACAATTTAACACTATTTATCAATTTAACTCTAAGTAAACTTAATTTAAATCTAAGAAAATTGATAAATTAAAATAAATTTCACATTTCTATAGAAAGAGCCAAACAATTTAAAGAAGTTCTCTTATATCGTAATATAAGATGATTAAGTTTCAGTTCATGTTTCGTTTGGGAACAGAAAATACTGTAGTAATTTCAATATAACCAAAATAAGAATGTAAAAGGACTTTTTGTACTTTCAAAATTATTAATTAAAAATAAATGAGAAAAAAGTAAATACTGCGCTCAACAATAAAATGTATTCCAGAAAACTTCCTAACAATTGAATGTTTTTAGAAATTCAAGAAAAAACGATCATTAATTCATTGTCTGATTACATATACATTTAGATATATATTATGAGTAGATTATCCATATGTCCATTTTTGGATTGGATTGTACAGTTATCAGCCAATGTCCCATATCAAGTGCATTCTTAAAACGGGGCATACGTGGGCAAAATGCGTTCATTTAATTATTTTTCACAAATTAAAAATAATTATTTTAAAGAAATTTTATTAAAAATTATGTTGCTTTAGTATTTTTCTCAATCTAAATTAGTGTTGTACTTATAGATATCGACTTTTAAATTTCTAATCTATTCCAATTCCGTTTTTTTTGTTTCAAAATTATTTCTGTTCTAACTATATTCTATTTCTAATTTTTTAAGAATTCTATTCTATTCTTATTTCAGTTTCTATTCCTATGTTTTTAAAGTAATTAAATGCAACATTCAAGCATTGTTAATAAACATAATGACTTTAAATTTCATATTTAAATGAATATAAAGCTTGTTTTAAAAAATTACTTCTAAATTTATAAAATATATGAAAATTCCAGTTTAATAACTATTACCCTAATTTCTATTCTAATTTTAATAATAATTTTTTTAATTCTTTTCTATTCTTATTTTATTCTTTTATAAAAAATTTTGTTTCTATTCTATTGTTTCGGTCATTTTTGTGCATTTCTATTCGTATTCCTATACCAAGAATAGTAATCAACAGTATTTCTAATTTATTTTATTGCCAACTAATCAAAATAAGTTGCCATTAAAATTATTTATTTTTAAAATTTAAAAATATATCCTTATTATACTAAAAGAATGATCTCTCTCTCTCTCTCTCTCTCTCTCTCTCTCTCTCTCTACCTCTCTCTCTCTCTCCGTCACGTTCTCCTACAATATTAAAATCAGCTATTTTTACGAACGTTACCTAACAATATCTG
>JAQIXJ010002196.1:0-16726 GCA_034700185.1 Phthiracarus laevigatus | reverse complement strand
AATTGTTACAAAAGTTAATATATATAAAATTCCTGATTTAATGCAACTTGAATCAAAGTTTTCAAGTAAATTTTAGTTTACTGAGTATTTGGTTGAAGTGTTAAAATGAATTTATGAAATATTGAAAAACAAATGGTTTGAGATAAAATGGTTAAAATAAAATAAAAATCAAATCATTAATTTTTAAAAATTCATATAAACTAAGGTTTGTAATTTAGACAGGTAAGGTAAAGTAAACACAAAACAAATTAAATAAACGGTATTTAAAATTAAGTAAAAGTTTTGTATATTTTATTGTCCATTTTTTCATTTTATAAACTTGATGCCAGCAGATTATTTAATGTGTTCAAAATATTTAAGTATTTAAATGGCAAATTTTAAACAAAGTAATCAAGACGTGAAACGAGACGTGGTCAACGAATTCGAGAAATAATTGATTTTCTATAATTCAATCCTTTTTAACTTATATAATATTAGTTGATGATTCTTTTTTATTAAGTCTTTTAAACTAAATGTGTATTTTTAATGGTTATGGTGTATAACAAAAAAGTAGTTTCAAAAAATGGTGTTATAGTGGCCAATATTCATCAAAATAGGTAAATATCTGAGAAAAATAGGCGAAATTAAAAAAAACCAAAATTTAAGTTATTAATTGAGATGTATATGCCGCTTTTTGTTAAAAAAAAGCATATTTCAGGCTAAATATAGAAAAACAAACAAATAACTTTGCTAAAATTACAAAAACTTGATTACTATTTAAATGGATTATGCCGTTATTTACAGTAAATTTAGGGATGTTTAGGCTAATAATGATGAAAATTGAGATAAAAACAAAAAAAACATAAACAAACTTTTTTCCTGGCATTGTCCATTTAATAAATTTAAGTTCTTACACGCTAATACATATATCAAACTGAATTCACTTTTACAGTTTTAAAATGTTTTAATTAACTCTATTACTTTATAATCCTTTTTATTTATTCAGCTTCTAATTATATTTACTTTGATAATCTGTTTAATTTTTTAATAAAACAATATTTAGTATTAAGAGGCATAAGGGTATCATTTTTATTACTCATACAGATTTAATAACAATTTAACTAAATTCAAAATAAAATTGGAACGATCTTAAAATCAAGAACAATACAGTCATAGGGAGCTCACGTTGATTTTTAAGAAACATTTATATTTAATTTTGGAATAATAAATCATATTTAAACTAAAAATTATCTATTTGAACAAAACTTTGAGTTTAGTCTTCACTGACTTTCAATCGCATGCGATTTGTATGAGGTTTTGTCTATAAAGGGCCGATATAAATAAATTGATTTGTTTTGGATTTTCTTAATCATGTGTTTTACATTGGATTTAAAGATCTTTTTTTTGAACGAAGCGCTAACAAACGAAAAGATATCACACAATACTCCTTTTATCACAAATTTGAACTTATCTTCGGAAGCGTTAATAAATGCCTGCAGATTGGTACATAATTCTTCGTCTTACTTATAATACTTTTGTTTTTTGGTGGACTGGGAAACAATTCATTTTTTGTGAGTATTAAAACAACTCTTAAATTGAATTGAGTTATGGAATGCCTGCATTTTAATTTTATATCAATGTTAATAAATCGCATGCAGTTATTTTTAATTGTTTAATTACTTTTTATATAGATTTATTGTTAAAGTCATATAAAGTTCTATAAATTAAAGCAAATTGATAGAATATTTTAAATCTTCAAGATTTTCAAAAATTACCCAATATAGCGAGTTTCAAAAATTTCGGGTTTACACGAAATTTTGATTTAACCATTATTATAGTTATTTAAAATTCATCAATTTAAACGAATTTACTGAATATTTTAAATTTTCTATATTTTCAAAAACTACTCGAATAATCGAATTTCAAAAAATCTTGGTTTATTTTTATTAAATTAAATTATTATTATAGTTATATGAAATTTTAAAAAATAAAGCGAATTCAAAGAATATTTTTTAAGTTCATTATTATAAATGTTACTTAAGTAAGATCTTAGGATCGTTTTATTCATTCTTAGTTTAGCTAACGAAGAGATAACATAAAAATATGATTAATGAGAGAAATCAACGCGTATCATAAAGCATTTTATTATTATTAGTAAAGTGCGTAACTCCAAAAGTATCACATTTTTTACCAGATTTCAACAATTTGTTACCAAATTTTGTTTCATTTTAGACAATAAATGTTGTTAACATAGGTGAAAAAAATCAATGATATTTTTTAAAATAGTTTTCATTCAATTTTTTAGACAACACTTGAAATAAAAATGGAAATAAAAATATAAACAATTAAGATACTAAATTAACTATTTAAATTTAAATTAAGATTGTTGAATTTCTAAGAAATCAGCGAAATAAATTTTTTAATATGGTGTTATTACGATTAGTTTCGACAAATATATAAATAGTATATTTTTTACACAATTAACTGTATTCAAACCTTACTAAATAAACTTAATAAAGCATAAACGAGCGAAGTTAAATCTGTTAAGAGAAGCAGTTGAAGAAGTTTAAGCAGGCAATTATGGTATACCCGAAAATATTGAATATATCCTTGATAGGTATTAAAGATCAGCAGAAGTATCAGCACAGAAAGCAGCTTGTCATTTGCTTTCTATTAATTTGTCAATGTCGCTAACACGTTATCATCAAAAACTGGTGTAGTCATTAAACGAAATACAATTGTAAAATACAAGAGAAACCTCTGTAAAGTTTGATTGCGAGTCGACCGCTATATATCAAATATATTCAGTAAACAAATATATACAACGATCAGATTTTTAAAAGGATTTATGTTCAGTTGATTTTATGTTAATATTTAAAAGATGCAAACGTAAACAATCTAATTAAAGACGTATATATGAGATGACGTTATTGTTGACGAAAAAAATGATAAACATCAATCTGATGAAACACATATTTTTAAAAATAATTTGGGTATTTAGAAAAATTAATAAATTCTAAAATCATTAGATACTGTGGATTTAACTTGAAGACTGGTGAAATAAAACTTCTAACTGGAACATTCGAGTATTTTTGCCTTGTGAAAAGATTCTACTTATTAATGTTAATTTATAATAAATAACTTTGATAACGTAGAAAGAATCAAACAATTATGGACCAACAATCAAAAAATTAATAATGATAAGGACAGAGCTAAGATTACTTTGTTGTCAAGTTATAACATATAACCAGATGTTATCTCTTTCAAATTTAATTTCAATTACATACAAATAAAAATTTACAAAAATAAAATCGTAAATCATTTATATTAAATGAAATTATACTCCATATCTAAAAAACGTCCAATTGTATTATAGTAATATTTATTGAATTTATGCAGAATTTTGCACGTTCTATACTTTATTACAAACTTATTTTGCAGTTTAAAAGATTCTAAAGTTATTCAAATTATAAACAAGAATTTTTTTCAATCGATTTTAATTCAAGAAATATAAATTAAAAAGTATAAAGACTATTATTATATAAGGCTGAAACTTAGTAAAGCTCTCCTTTTGTCGTCATTGTTTATTTATATTTCGTTTAAATTATAAAAAATAAGAAATTTAATTACCAGGATGTATGGAATCTTCATCCGTCAACAAAAAATTACGAATTTTCAATTTTTGTAAAATTTTCCATTCAAAATTATAAATATTCGTTCTACAATATATAAGCAAATCTGACCTTCGCAGTATAGGTGATACCAAATTTTTTGAATTTATGTACATTATTAAAAAAATTAAAAATTAAAAAAAATTTAATAAATCAAAAAACATAAAAATTGTCAACAGAGTAAATTACTTACAAAAAAATTAAATCCAATAGCTCGACAAAGTGAGCTTATATTTGTTAAATTTGAAAAAAGATAAAAAATTGATAAAATTGAAAAAAGTGTAAAAATTGAAAACATTGAAAAAATTCGATAAATTGGGAAAATTTGAGAAATACCAAAAACATCTAAAGACATACCCACCGAAAAGTCAAAAGTTTCAGTAAAATAGACATTGATCCAAAACAATAATCTTACAAAGTGAGATAAAATATGAATAATAAAATCATACAAAAAGTGAGAGTAAAATCTCTTTTGGTATTTGATAATTTTAAAATTAGAATAAAAGTTTAAGTAAATCTGTGAACACTCTTTAGGTTACACATTGTTAAAATTTAAGGTTTTAGCTAACTGTTTTTATCAATTTTAAATGTATAACTAATTGAAAATCTGAGCAAGATTTTGATTTTTTTACGTTTTTAAAATAAATGACTTATTAAATGATCCGTCAAACTAGTGTAAATTTTTTTTTAAAAACATATGTTTTGTTTACATTTTCTTATTATTTCCAAACAATTATCGCTTTTTTGTTGACAATCACAAAACAAATTGTTCTCAACACAGACATTAATAAACAATGTCAACTTGTCGCAAATCGAGTTCGCTTCCATTATTTCATTAAATTAAATTATCGTATAGATTTCCTCAATTGTGTCAACTTCGTCGTCATAACAACCGATGTTGTTGTCCAAAACAATTTTTAATTCTTTACAAGTGTTTACTAAGTAACAATTTTCTTTCGATAACTATACATTAAGTCTCTAAACGTAATCTGCTAGGCATTTGTTTATGCCTTTTTTATTTAACTATAAAATTATACTCGCTTATCTTTTATTCTTTAACTGATCGAACTTATTAATCAAATCTATTCTCTTTGATAACAAAAACCGACAGATGGACAGAAAAATGGACGATAAAATAGCTTAAGCATACTTTTATTTAAAACTTAATTAAAATATCATAATAGAATAAACACTGAATTTGAATAAAATTTGAATTGTTAATAAAAAATTTTTATTAAATGTAACTTTAATACTAGTATTTCAAAAAATATATTGTGTAATGTTTCATCAATGATATTGGACATAAAAACATCAAACTTTAATATAATTTCAATATATAAGATTTTATCGATCAAAATTTTTAACAAAATAATACAAAATTTATTATATTTAATTCCTATTTAAATTTTGATCATATTTGAGCTTTATAGTTCATAGTTATTCTCAATACTTCATAATAATTTATTATGAATCGAATTGAAACTATGATAAGGTTATTAAAAACTCTTAATACACAATATTTGTTATACAAAACAATGAATTATTTATAATTTGATTTGTTTTAAATAGTAATTCCTTAAATACATGATTACAATATTTCAACGTTTTCAGCTAAGGAAAAATATGCTCATATTTTTAATGCAAGTTCCTTAACACTCATATTCAAACATAAATTTAATATTGGAAGCGCCGACCAGAAGTACCTTCGCAAATTCCAGGGGATAGTTGCAGACCCAAACTTTTTTCTCTGGATTTTCCGGTGCTCTGGCTAGCTCCCCAACACCGGTCTGTCGTCACGAGTCGGAGACTCTCAGGTTGTCTGTCTCTCCGTGTTTGTGAGGCCGCACGGTCTCAAGTCAAGAGAGACCTAAAATGTTGTTGCCCTACTTTCTAATCGACACTCCACCTCTTGCCCATGCCTACTACTAACGTTAAGTAACATAAGTAACACCTACTTTTTTAAACTATAATATTTTAACAGACATTTCCTAAATAAAATAATGAAGACAATGGAAGAGAAGGATCTTTTATATGGTTGGTCTGGAGGTCAACCATATGCACATCACCTCATTCTTTGACATACATTTCATTATTATACTTCGTTTCACAATATATTTTCCGTTTCATAATACATTTATCGTTAATATCATTCATTAGTTTCATAACAAACATTTGTAAATATTCCAATTACTTTCATAAACACATTTTATAATCACTTCATTGTAAATTTAAATTCTACGACTTATACATAATTATTGTGAACAGAGATTATAACTGTAAATCTATATTACCACTGTAAATAACATACACATCATCATAAATATTGTAAGTATTTTTTTATTTAACTGTATTTATCACATTCCCCCACTTAAAATTATAATGCATAATTGAATTCATTCAAAATATTAATCTATATCTTCATCTTCACGATAGTACTTGTCTTCTAACCTGCACGAGTTGACATTCATGTCGTCTTTTCTCCTCTGCTATTCTGTAATTAATTGGTGAAGTCTTACCAACTATTACGTACAGACCCTTGTAATTGAATTAAAGCTTCTCTAAAGTACCAACGTTTCTGGATGGTGTGAGAAGTTGAACAAGATCATCCACAGTAAATTCTACCTCATGATGAGTTTTATTGTAACTGCTTCTTTGTTTCTTTTATGCGATCGTTAAACATTCTTTTGCGAGATCCTTCGTGTTTACAAAATTGTCCTTCAAGTTTTGACCAAGTTTGTATTTCATATATCAAACCTAGTTTGACACCAATTGGAAGAAGTGCTTCTCCACCAAAAAGTACTTTAAAAGGAGTTTCTATCAACAAGCTCGATTCGTGTGTGTTATCTGCGAAAACACACATTGCTGAATAATCTGCTGGACTTGTAGGGTTTTCATTAGCATAATCTGACATTAATGCTTTAATGTTTTTCATTTTTATCTGATTTTTTTCTCAAATTTAGATAACATTCCATTAATAGTTTTGTAATTCCTTTCTTTAAGACCATTAGTCTGATGACTATAACCGGTTGTTTTCACTTGTTTGGTCTTTTTAATCGAAAAGACTTCTTCTGTGAAGCCTGAATAAACTGATAACGAGATCATTTGAGACTCATTTATCTGACTGAAAATGTCAAATATATTCTGGCTGTCTTTCTGTTTATTTGTTTATCTATCTGTCAGTCCGTCAGTTTGTATGGACACTTTCTTATGTTAATAAAGGGTATTTGTTATTTACTTTATGAAAGATATTTCACAAGTATCTTAATTTATTAAATGAATTTTGACATACTTGTTATGTTATTTAAGGGACATTATTATTTACTACAAAAAGATTTTACCAAGTTGTTATTTTTACTAAGTTTATATTAACGTAAATCTTATGCAAATAAAAGAATTTTAATGTTATAAATGACAAAAAATATGATCAAAAAATAAAAGTGTTTGCTCAAAATTGGCATTTTAGAGATCAAAAATAATATTCAATCAAAAATTGAGAAAAAATTGCATTAAATTTGCCAAAATTTAGGTTTAATATTGAGTGTTCTTAATAATATTTAATCAGATATCGACAAATGTTTGTCAAATGTGGAACCAAAACCTAAATATTGATAGTTTAATTTCATTTTCTTTCATCCTTCGAAATATCACGCGTATTTGAGTTTACATGTTTGACATATCTGACTTGCTAATTTAGATTAATACTAGAAATACCCACGCTTTTCTCTCTTTGGCGTCACTTTTTAGTTTATGTCTTATAAAAAACTTGTTCTTCTCTCATTAACCCGTTAAACCTGTAATTGTTTTAACGTTTCATACTCTTTATTTTATCCTTTATATATTCTTGATTATTATACTTAATTCTTGTACTTAACAATGAAGTTAATTAGCTAAAAAAATTTTAGATATTGTTTGTTATTTCAAGTAAAAATAGCGATGAATATTATTGTAGGAGAACGTGATTCATTTCATTATATACATAAATTATAATCGATGACTTTTTCATTTTACGTCAAATCATTCGCGGCAGATTCTACTTAAGTTTTGACTTATTTTTTTTATTTCAACCTGATATTTCAAGTTTTGTTTAAGGTAAGTTATAAATTTTTTATTTCAATGTATTCAATGAATCTTTTATTTATTTTTTCGTGTTTTTTATTCCAACAAAGTTTTTTAAGAATTGTTTCTTCTTTTTTAATTGATTTTTGAAACTAATATATAAATAAAAAATAGTTGTAAATTTTTTCAAAAATTTTACTTCAATGTTTAAAGTATTCTTTAAAATGTACTTGAAGGAGTGTTAACTTATTTCTGGCTCAGTATTGATTTAGACTTCAGAGAGTGAACATCAAAATTTTATAGAGAGCTTATTAAAGAAATTTTATTTTTAAAGATAAATATGAAGTCGAAAGGTGATAATAGTAATGAAAGAAAGCGGATAATGATTGGCGCAAGGCAGCGAAAGAAAAAGATTGAATCACCAAAAAAGTAAAAAGAATGGATGAAGTGCGCTAGGCGAAAAAAGAACAGGTTCGTGATTATATGAAAGAAAAACGGAAGGATAATGATTGCCGCAAAATCGGACAAAGTCGTAACACTTTAGAACATTAAATGAAACAATTATCGAAGATTTATAAAGAATTAGGGGACAACAATAGAAACGTTATTAAAAAAGGACCAACAATAGTTTGTGACTATTGCAATGTCTTGTGTTTAGAGTCCTCTATAACTAAGACAACAATGCAGTTTTTAATGCAAAAAGATATTTCAGAAATATTTACAGGAGTAACAACAAATTCGAACACCACAATTGACTTATGTTTTTCAATAAATGTCGTTCTAGATGTTTTTCTGTAAGAATAATATTTTTCTTATCACAAAGCTATTTATTTTACAATATAATCTCTTAATAATCAATAAAACAATAAGGTTTACAATTAAATGCGTTGTTTTATTATATTATTATAGACAATATAAACAAAAAATGTGCACTGTTAGTTTACTTGTTTTAGTCTTTAATTATAAGTGGCAAAAGCTCAAAATAAAAGTATTCAAAGAAATTATAATTTACCACCAGTTCCACAAACAATTATGAAATTGTTAAAAAATCCGTGTTTTTAAACTAGATATTGGAAAGTTGTCGTTGCCGACAGAAGTTCCGATGTTCCGCTTATCTTCGTCGCTCACACACTGGACACGCAAAAGGATACTTTAGTTCACTGATTAACAAATAATTGAACAACAGTTTTAATTTTCTTATAATATATTTTATTAATTGATTATCGTAAGTAAAATCTTAATCATAAATAGAACAACTAGCTATAAGTGTGTGGATAAGAAAAGGCCACGAAAGTTGTGTGCCTATGAATTAAATAGTGTGTATAAAGATTGCCTTCTTAGGCTTTACTTTGCAGTGACGCATTATGTAAGTATTGTTAGATTGGGTTTCATTATCCTTACGTAATCTTATCAAAGTTTACAACCCAATCAGAAACCTATGAGGAGTTGACAATCTTAGAGTTTAGGTTAAAATTTATGTGACGTTAACGGCTTCCGTTCTATTCATACTTTAAAAGTAAAATATAAAAGAACATTGAAATTTATTTGACAGTTTAAATGTACCCAACATCTGTCGTTATAGGTTCTAATAAGATTAAAGTTTGTATTAATTAAAACGGTCATTACAATACCCCGTTCTTACAATTAAGCGTCTCTGCTTACAAATTATTTTTCGAACTTTTACTTAAAATAGAATGTAACAAAAACATATGAGTTAGTATTAAACGGTCTACAATTAGTTATGGATAAATACATACAAAAAAAACAGAAATTATTAACTTTAATTAATAAAATAAAATTAACTTGTTTAATCATTAATAATGTTGAAATGTAGATTATCTGAATGTTTAGTTTTTTTTTGTATTTTATTTATTTTTATATATTTTTTTGTTATTTTTTGTTTATTTAAGGAATAATTTTAAGTTTAAATTGATAATATAAATGATTATATTTCATTATTTGATAAATATAAATATGTATTTTTTTTGATTTTCAGTTTTATAAATTTTTTTTTTGTGATTTTCCCTTTTATTATATAATAAATAATGTTATACTATCGGACAATTATTTTTATAACTTTTACATTAAAGAAATTGTCTTGAATATTGTGGCTGAACTTGACTTATTTGTGATGGATTGCTCCAACTTGATAGCTGTGATGTGTTTGTTTGGCAACGGTTGAAAATTATGTTGATGACTCCTGTTCTAATGAGCTGTAACATATACTCCGAAATTTCCAGATGCTGGATATAATGGGTTGAATCCATATTTTCTGTTGACTCCAAACCATTTATGTCCGAAAGGTTAATATTTAGAATTTCTGAAATAAAAGTTAATTGTTGTCGAATATTAAATGATATTTGATGTACACGGTTTGCTGGTGTTCTAGTTATATTTTGTGTCCGTGGTCTAAATTTGTTTTGTCTACCAAAAGATTCGCGTTGTCTTAAATACCTAGGCCTCATCTTATTATGTTAGTGTCTTCCAATTGTTCAGTTTTAACAACTTATTTGAATAATTATTCGATCTCTAATTGGTTTTAATTAAAATGAATTTGTTCTTGACAATTAACTAAACAATAGCAAAATAACTACAATGGTCTTATTATCTAAATTGGAGAAAAAAAAATTAATATTTGTAATTAACAAAATACGTAATTATTATTAATTAATTTTATAATGTTAATCGTCCATATTTTCTTAAAACTGCTGTCGGATAGAGTACAATGCAAGCCTTACTATGATATATTAGTTGTATACTTAGTTTTGAAATAAAATGTTTGCCTGTAATACGTATATATAAGCTTTCTAAAAGTTTTCTGTATAAATTAATTGTTAATTATCTTCGGTTCGCTCAGCACGATTTCGATTAAAATTTTATAAGTCAATGAAACTTATTTGTTGTATATAAGCATATAGTAAGAATTTTTGCATCTCAGGTTTTTGATATGGATTTTTAATTTTTTGGTTTGTTTAAGTTTTTATGTTATTTTATCAATGGGTAGGTAATTATAAACTTGATTTTTCAAATTTTTGTTTAGAAATGATATATTTTAGAGTTCCTAAAGTTGTTTACAAGTTTTGATATAACTCAATATAAGTAAAATATATCAGTACATGTTTAGAGGTTTTCTCAGAATTTGACCTCACATTTCAACTTTGAGTTGTTACAAAAACAGCCAATCTTTTTTATTGGTCAGTTAAAAAAAACTGTCCTTACATGGAGACTAGTTGAATGTTGGGTTCCGATGGGTCTCTTTTCTGAATATCAACTACGACTTATATTATTAATTTTTCCCTATTTTTACAAAAAAACTAATTATCTTAATTTCGCTCAGCACGATTTTTATAATTTTTTTACTTTCATTAGAGGAAGTAATTGGGTATAGGTTCCATGAAAAAGAATTTTTGCATCTTGCTAATTACTTATGAAAAATAATGATTTCCCATTTTTTTAAATTTTTATTTATTTGAACGTATAGAATGGTATGTTACTTTTATTGCTATATTGTTTACTTGAAAAAAGAAAATCTGAAGAGTGTGTTCTGTTTAAAAAAATAAATTTTAAGCAAAGTTTGACTCGAAAACACTTCATTCGAATCCAAACTTTGACACAATAAAGTGTTCATTTTTAAGTTTTCGTTTAAATGATTTTGTGTTTTACCTATTATTATTAGAGTTATTTCTTTTGCTTTATAAGTTAAAGTTTTAAATAGTTTTGCTAAGTTTAAGCAATAAGTTTCATCATAACAAAAAAAAAATGGTTAGAAATCTTGGACAAAAATTGAAAAAAATAATATCAGGTAAAAAGTCTAAATCCAAAAAGAATAAAAGTGATCGCAACGCTGCAGTTCAGACAAATGTTGATGTTGAACAAGTTTCCCAGCAGATGCAAAGTAAGTCTAAACATTCAAGTTATTTATTTTATTTATTTCAAGTTAATATTCAGTTTTAAGTAATATTTGAGCCTATAGGCATACTGTAAAAGTTAATTAAGTATATTTAATATTTTTTTTTGTTTAAGTTTATTAATAAAAATTTATGTTTAAATAATTTCTTATTAAAAGCGATTTTTTTACACAAAACTGCATTTATTGTTGTTATATTTATGTGTGTTTTTGCACGCATCTGTTAGTTGATTAATTTTTTGTGATTTAGTACTGATTTTTTTAATAAATCTAAACTATTCTTATTCAAACGCATATAATTAGTAATGAAATAACATTTGACACAAATTATTTTAAAAAAAAGAACATTATGCCACAAATAGACGGCGTTACACATACTTGTTTAAACCTACATCGATATATGTTTGGTTTACCATATCGATGAATACAACTAACAGTAAAGGCAACCATTAGTACTTGTTTTGTTTATGTTCTATAACATTATCAATGACTATGACAGCGACCAGTTGTATGGCAATTTTGTAAACAAATAATTAAATACTTTATCAGTTTTAATTTCCTTCTAACTTTTATCGCAAATGTGTATGTTGTGAATATTAAAATTTTAATTAAAGTAACAATAAATCGGTGTTTATAATAGAATAATAATTGACAAGTTGTGAAAATTTTATGCGATAAACAAGTTATATATGTATGTAGATTGTATTTGAAATATAGCATAGCATCGTTAGTTTTTTTACTCCTAAAATAAATATTATTCAAAATTAAGATTTGCCTTCTAACATTACTGACATGGAAAACAATAACGTAGAAAGCGGTGACAGCCAGTCAACTACTATTAATGAAGTGCCGGAAGAAATAGTAAGCGAAACAACATCTTTGTTGCTACAAGTTCCGTCTGAAACCCTTTTATTGGAGCCAACTGTTACAATAACTTCAGCTCAAAACGTAAATTATTATTTTATAAGGCTATAATGAATTTTTATGATTAAAACTTTAATATAAAATTCTTTAGGAAACAACTAATGAGGAAAATATTCCTATAGTTAGAGGAGTAACAGTTTTTTCACAAACTTCAAAAAATGTTTATAATTGGGTTTGTACTAATTTGTTTAACTGAACAATGTTATATGGTTTCTAAATAATATTTTATAGCGCAATAACAGGAATGAAAATGTTGTAATATATCAACCATCTAATGAACAGTTAAATTGTTAGTAAAAATATAATAACATTAAGCTTAATAGTTATAAATTTTTTTTAATGATAAATTAACATTATTAGGGGATCAAGGGATACCAAATGATTATCGCGTAAATCCTGAATTTTATTTGACACCTGAAATAACGCGAAAAATCAAAGCTCATGAGCTCCAAGAGAAATTCAAAAATGGGGATATTTTGGATAAGGATATCATTCTTTCTTTATCAGACGCTGTGTACCGAGGTGTTCCAAATCCGTTTTATGAAGTTTATGGGTTAAATTTCGATCAGGGAAGTTCGAAAGTTTCGAAACAGACAAAGGTAGTGTTTAAAATAAATTATTCATGTTATTAAACTAAATTATATACATATTTTAGAAAAAATCTTCTGATACCAGCTTACAAAATTTGAGTCAGTTAATAGAGAAGGAAAGGGAGCGAATAGCTAAGAAACGAAATACTCAGGTTAAATCGATAGAAATTTAGTTTATATGTTTTTATTTATTTTTATTTTAATTCTTTAGGAAACCAATATGGATTCCTCTAATGTTCCCATAAATGATCAACATAATGTCAAAAGAGTTAGGACAAAAGCTCAGCTTAAGTCCAACACAACCGGTATAGACGTTGCTAATACTAGGTCTGTAACACGTAAAACTGGAAGAATTGAGAAACCAGCTGATAACATTGTCGAAATGAGTTCTGGACCTATGAATGTTGGACAAAAAAATCTTCGAATAATATTGTGTTAAGATCTGGTAAGGGAAGAGGAAAAGTGGTAAAACCAGTCATTGAGAGTGAAGAGGTTTGTTATCAAGCTACTAAATCGTTGTTTAAATGTACTTCTAAATTTTACCTTTTAGTCTGAATTAGAATGCGAAGATTGCCTTGAGTTTCCGTTTGAGGCAAATGGATCATATGAGCACAAGGCTAAAATTGTAAGGAAAGTAAGTGGAACAACTTATGAAGTTCATTGGGAAGGACATCCGGATAGCCAGAACAGCGTGTTATACTATGCTCAAATCAGCTCAGCAGCTATAAAGCTGTTTAACCAAGAAAATTCAATTACTAAAGGGACTAGAAGAGGTTTTAAATCAAAAGGTGCTCTCGGTCCAGTAGACAGATCACTAACTCCTACAGAAATTCATCAATTAGATGGCCCAGCTAACGCGGTTGTTGATCAAGTCATTGACGAATTTGTATCAAGTGGTTTGCTACAACTTGAAAACGAACACGGTAGTAAAGTGTTTGATTTTATTGGGTAAGTTAAATAATCTAATTTATTTTTAACTAGCGAAATGTATTTGATTACATTAATTTTCTGATTTAAGTAATGAAAAATATTATTCCGATGACGTGGAAATGCTTTTTTGGCAAGCAGTTAGAGAGAGATGGACATCCTTAATTGATGTACAACGCTATTGGATTTTAACAGAGATTTATGGTTCCACAACTACTGATAAAAAGAAACTGGCAGAAGTTCGCAAAGAACTTAACATAAGCGAATACTATTTCAAAAGTATTGGTATAATTCGCGAACAACTCAGCGAGACGGCAAATGATGGCAAAACCTGTTTTGTTTTAATAATAACATTAACCGGATCTAATAGTGCTAAAGAATCCTTTAGCCACGTTCGCGTTTTATGGGTACATGGCGAAACAAGAAACAGGCAAAGTAAGTATAAGTTTTTTTTAATGTTTTATTAGTTAAAATCTATTAATACACTTTATTTTTGTAATTAGTGATGATGTATGAGCCACATATTAGAGAACGCTCTAATAAAACTATGCCACAAGCTGTAAGCAAGCTTATGGAAGCATGTGGCACTACTCGGCTGCCATTGTTAACTACTTATGGCAATCAGGAAGCTTCCGATGATTGCCTTATTCGATGTATAAGGTTTTTGGCTAATAAAATCGATTACATGGATTTAGATAGTTTGGAGTACTTTCCCGAAACTTGGCGTCGTCGTTAATTAAGTTACTTTAAATTTGACAATTATGTCTGTTTATTACTATAATTCATTTTCGCCCAGTTCGATTCTTTTTATATTTTAACAATTTTAAGCTTATATAAATTTAATTAATATTATATAAAAATAATTTTTGCATCCTAATCAATTCGGACTCGGGATCATTTATTTCGAGTTCACTAAGTTGGATTTTTCTTAACACTTTAATATAATCAAGCTTACATATATAAAGTTAGAGTAAGCTATAAATAATTTTTGTATCTGCATTTTTTTTATTTAGTTTTAATTAACATCTAGAGTTCGCACAGTTCGAATCTTTTTAATTTTTTACATTTTTAAGCTAATAATTATACAATTATCGCTAACAAAACAGAATTTTTGCCTCGTAACTCGTTATCGAGTTTCAAGACTAGATGCATGCGGCAAAAATTTGTAAATTTTCAAATAAACGTTTATTTTAAATAAAAATATTTAATTTAGCTAACGATTGTTTACGGAGAACTACAAAGAATAAATCAAAATAGTAACTACAATGGATTTAATATATGTCAATCAGATTTTGATAACACTAATTGTAAAACAATGTCAAACATATGCCAACGAAATTGTGTTCAAGAATATTATATTTTTTCACGAATCAATATAAAAAGGAAGGTTAAAAATATGTTCATAGTAAAACCAAGTCCTAAACTATTGATTACATACGAAGTGGAAAGAAAATATTCATTTGTGTCGTATGCAGCAAACATCAGTGGAATAATGTTATTATGGTTAGGGTTTGCTGTTATTGATATATTTCATATTGCATTCAATATTATATCATTAAGTAATGCAAACAACTTTCTATTTGGTTAAAACAAAAATTGCTTAATTCAATGATAATAAAAGTTATTAACAAATTAACTCTTATTATCAGTATATTATTAATAATAAATTATAAATTAAGTTTGAATATTATCTGTTTTAATGTGTTTAATCTATCAAGTATTTGAATTATCTTACGAATATTTATCATTCAAAACTACAATAAGTGCAGACATAGGCTATATGTACAATGAAAACGGTTTGTTATCGATTAAAAATAATTCCTTCAGTTTCATTATGTCACGACTTTTTATTTTTAAATAAAACGAGTTCAATTGACAACTACTATGATTTTTATAAAAATATGACAAACTCTTGTTTTGTCTTTAAGGTTAAAGACATATATAATTCTTGCTAAACTATAAGTAAACAAATAATAACCAAATCATCTATTGATAAATTTTGTTTCTTATTATTGAGCGATATTTTTAAAGTTGTAAATAATTCAAAAATTACAAACGATTTGAAAATTTTTATTGGTTTTAGTCAGATAATAATTTCTTTTAATAATTATTATTTTGATAATTCATATTTAAACTTAACATTTAATATTAATCCTCAAAAATCTTTTGAAAACTTGGGGTATAATCAGCATTCGGATGATATGCACAAAAAAAACTTGACAAATATGCATGCATTTATGCACTAAAAAAATCTCTATTATATGCACGATTATATGCATTAAAAACTAGTTAAAAATTTATTAATTTTTAAACTATAGCCCAATAAAGATTAAAAAAATTGTCATTTTAAGATATTTTAAATTAAATGGTTTTTTTCATTCCAATTGTCTTCAAAATGAAGAAAACGTGATGAATTTAAAACTTTCACTTGCATTTTTGACAAAAAAAATGCTGGATTCATTAGTTATAGGCATTCTATTTTAAATTCAGTCTTTATAAAATTAAACATTTCTAAAAAAATTTTCTTTCTGCCATAAAAAGTTCCAAGTTTAAGTTAGATTTTAGTTTAGTGCACCAAATTGTACTCAAATTAGAAATAAAAATAGTGCTAATTATGTCAATATATTGCTAGAAATTATTAATATATGCATCTATTTTCGAAATCTTTTATA
>JAQIXJ010002195.1:0-16727 GCA_034700185.1 Phthiracarus laevigatus | reverse complement strand
TTATTAAGCCAAATCTTTGTTACCATTAATTATGGTCCATTTCGGAGAAATATGCTCCATTTCTAATTTTAGTATTACATTAAATTAATGGTACGACAGTATAGAGTAATCGATGGCTGAGGTGGAGATAACCGATGCTTTAAGTTCGGTCGTAAGCGAATCAAATCAAACTCCGAATTAAATTCCAGCGAAAGTATGATGTGCTCGAAAAAGTTTCACTATTAAAAACTCAAAAATATTTTAACAAGTGTTTAGTAATCCATATCCAGTCAAAAAGTAATCTTCTTAACACTTGTTCCTAAATGTGAATTTTGTTTTATAAAAAGTTAAAAAGTTATTTGCTTGTAAACATGAAAAAATTCAACTTTTATATAAACGCATCGGTTTTAAGTTTTATTCTAAACTACTGTTGTTTTGTTGAGTGTGGTGGTTCGAGAGGAGTTGGTTATGGCGGAGGGTTGAGGTCTGGTTATGGTCCGAGTGGTGCTAGTCTTGGACATTTCAGTCCATTTGTTCCAATCGGAAGACCAAATGTGGAGTATATCCCAATACCGTAAGAATTAAAGATTTTTCATAAAATAAACACATTACTGTAATAAGTAATTTACAAATTTTTGCATATGTAATATTTAATTTTTTTTCTGACCCGTTTTAACCACTGAATCGTGATATTTCACGATTAAAGTATAGTCAAAAAAGTGACGCATCATCATATTCATCATTTTATACCGAAAAGAGGAGCTTATCCTAGAGGAGGATATGCTCGACCCCTAGTCGGTGGATATGCTCGTCCTTTGGCTGGTGGATACGCTGTGGCCGCAGCTGCTGGTGCTCTACCAGTGGCTGCTCCCAAATACAAGTTAGTGTTATCTAATAATTATTCTTAAATATCATTTCATCTCAATCATTGACTTTCAACGAGCCTAATATGGCAAAAATAAAGTTCTTAATTAATTGCAGACCAGTTGTCATTGGCGTGTTAACCGCTGATAAGTTATGCGCATTGACTAAAGGCGCGGCAAAAGTTGGTGGCGTTAGTGGCGGTGTTGTGGCTGCTGCTGATGCTTATGGAAGTACTGGCGGACAATACTCTAAGAGAAAGGGTGATATTAAACAACAAAAGCGTGAATACATTCCCAGTCCTGAAACTGTGAAGTTATTCAAATACTTGGAAAAACTTGGTTATTGATTCAAATATTATTGAGAAATCAATTAAAATTTTGTTAAGTTTAAAAAACTATATAATCGGTGTAATGGTGTAATCATTTGTTTTTGCACTATTTTTTCAAAGCAAGCATTCCTATCATTAAATTTTCTACGCTTTATTACTTTTTAAAAGAGATTTTTTTTATTCATTGTATAATCATTCAAATGCGTGTATAATAATCAATAAAAAATATTTTGCGAAATTTAAAGTTTAAATAATTAACTAAAATGTTGTGTCGATCGCTATAAAACTCGGATAATATGTTTTTAATAGATTTAAGTTTTGTTATGGAAATTTAAAATAAAGTAAAAACTTATTATATAAAATTTAAAAATATAAAATAAAATTTATAAAACATAAAAACTTATTTATAAGAGAACGTGGAATACGTAGAAAAAATAACTCCTTAAATTAACTTCTTTTCAAGTACTCATTTATTTGAGATTTTTCTTTTAATTGTCAATCCAAAAATATTGAATGAAATATTTTTAGCTTTCGAGCAGCAATTTTTTAGGGAACAGTTATTTTTTCAGAGTCAAGATTATATGGATTTGTATAATTGGTTGTGGAAATATTTTGCGCAATAACAACAAAATGTGGTTAAAATTACCTATGAAGTTGTTAAATTTATATGATATTGAAGTTTTCTATTTATAAAATAATCAACATTTTTAAACAATTACAGGCCAATCACCATATTTAGAATGAGTTGAGTTGTAGTCATATTGTCAATAATTTTAACGTGCATTGATATTTTCACTTTTATTCATAGTTACTACAAACTAACCTAAATTTCATTAGAATTATCTGAAATTTTCTTGTAATGATAATCTTTAATATTATGTGTATTGAAGAAATTTTAATCCTCTTACACTTTTAATCCAGTTTGACCCAAATTCAAATTTCCAATCTTCTATACTTATACTGTATAGACATATACAGTATAGTTTAAGAGAAGAGAAGTATAAAGTGTTGACTAAAGAGATAACGTGTACAACATATTGATAATGAAGTGTATAGAGTTATCATTCATCAAATCATCAAATTTAGATTTATATATATAAAATTTTTCTCAGATCTTCTCACAACTTTAATTATAAGCAATTCAGTTTAACTTAATTTTGTTAAGAAAAATTTATACTAAAATATATGATAAACATAACATTAAATTCAATTTAGAACTAAATATTTTTAATTTAATATGAGTGAAAACAAACGAATAAAATACGATTCATTAGAAACTATTGATGTATTGAAATGTGGTTATAGTCGAAACAGTTTTAATCGTTTTGGCGATGATTTGAGTGAATATATATTAATGTATTTATCATTTGAGGATAAATTTAAGTTTGAATGCGTTAAATAACAATTCAAAAAAACAGTGTTTTTAAGAGTATATCAAATGTATATAACAAACCACGGAAAGAACATTGAAAAGGAAATATTTATTTCAATCTGCAATCAATTATTTCAAAAGTGTAAGCAGCGCATCAAACGTATGACTATAGAAGAAGATTTTACTGAAGAAAGTTTAGACTTGAATGGACATGAATCCATTGAAAAATTAAATTTCATTTCAATCTTCAATCAAATATTTAAAAAGTGTAAGAATATGAAACATATTGTTATGAATGAATATATTACTGAAAGATTAGATTTTACTACCATTTCCGATCATTTATTGCATTTAATTACAGACAATTGTCTACATTTACAATCAATTGAATTTAATTCTATAAATTGGTTGAATATTAGTGATAATACATTGGAATATTTTGGTAAAAAATGTGGAAAAACAATGAAAAATATTACTTTTAAAGAGTCTTATTTTTCATTTAAATCAGTATTGAAATATTTTCCAAACTTATTAAGTATTGATGGCGTTTTTATTGATGATTTGATTGATAACTATAATGAAGAAAATCGACTAATTCTGCCAAAATTGGTTGAAATTAGTTATCCAATACTAAATCGTCCAATTTTTTATCAATATTTCCAAATGAGAGATTTATTTGGTTTATATAACAATATTAAAGTATTTAAATGTGATTTAGATATAATTAATTGCTATAATAATGTTATGTCACACAAGTAGTTATAGAATGTGTGCTTCATGAACAGTAAAACAAATCAACATAATAAATTTTAATAGATTTTCAATGTATTTTGAATTATGGAAATTAATTGTATTAAACTAATGATTTACAAGTCAAAAGTCAAAAAAATAAACTTAAAGTTTGCAAAATATAGTTCAAATTGTAAAACGTTTTTGTTTCATGTGAATAGAGATGAGCATGATTTAAGTTACTTGAAATAAATAAAAAACATTGGAAATTCAAAACAAACAAATATATTAATTATTATTGTATCCCTTCAACTTTAAACCTTAAAAAATCTGATTATAATAATAATAGACCTCATAGAAATCAATTGTGATCTCTATTTTCTGTCAATTAATAAAAGTAATGATCATTTGTAAGTTATTTTTAACACCAACTACTGCATAATCTATTTGAAAACCCAATTCATCCAAAGTTTGTATTCAGTTATGTTAATAATTAATAATTTGTGAATAAAATAACTATGCAGACAAACAAACGTATATGTCAATTCCATAAGCTTGTAATTTTCCGACAGACTTAAAAATTAAATTATTATATGTGTACCTTTCATGTCCTGGCACTCAACTATTGATAACAATTATTAGTTCATTTTGGTAACACAAATTTACTCATGATTTTGACAAAAATCTCTCTGAGATATTCATTTATTTGTTAGATGAAATTATAAAAATCCAAAACTTTTAAGTTTGAAATAAAGATTTTCTTAATTTAAAGTAATATTTTTATAGTTTAAATGAATTAGGACACCTTTAACATTACACATTTAAAATTATAGATCTAATTGCATGTGAGTCGTTTTAGTTTCATTAAATTTTTTATAATGTGATTATAAGTTTGCATTTCGAAATAACATTTAGAAAAATTTCTATTAATAACTTTAATTTATGAAGTTTTTTGTGTTTATCAAAAGATGTGCATGGAACGGAGTGATACTTAAGGTTATAAACAATTTTAAAGTAACTCTGCATATACATTTAAAATTTAATGGTTTTGAAAGTCTATTCGTAAAGTACTTTTGTTTTAAGCTGTTGTTTTGGACTATAACAATGGATTTATTCTAATTTATAAAAATAATAGAGAATTTTCACATTTTGGTTTATAAAACAAAAAAAATTGAGCTTAACACATACTATCTTTTTGAACAAATGTATAATATACCTGTATCGTTCTTGATTATATAAAGTTTTGTTTTTTTTTCATTAGATTAAACAATTTCCAAACAATTTAGACAAAAAAGTTAAGTTATGCTAAAAATAAAGTGAAAAATACAACTTAATTTATTATTATAGATGTTATCTGGGATACTTTTAAAAACAGACTATTTTATTGCCAAAAAGACTAATTAAAAATCAATTTTAAAAACCTATATAAGGCAAATTAGTTTTTGGAATCATCACTCTATATTTAATTATTAATTGTTGTTATTTTGAATCTAATAAGAATCTATATAGTTTATTAATATTGTGTGCATTTAAACTCTATATAGTTGGTACAAGTTTGAAATACTTTATTTAACTGTAAGTAAAATAATATATAGTTCTTTTTTTATCATAAAACATTTCTGAACTTTCAATACAAACTTAGAACCTTATTATAAAGTAATAAAAATATTCTAAACCTTTTGCTGTTAAATTTTATATAAATTAGTGAAATTATAATCATTTTCTAATATTTATTTATTAAAACCCAATTTAGATTTGACAGGATAACAATCGTGTTTGGTAGTAATCTTTTTAAAGAAGTATATTGTAATAAACTACGTGTAAGGCTACAAACTTTGGTAGAATTCCAACTGTTATCAAACGAGTATAAAGTTTTTAATTTTTGCATATTAAATATTCATACTAATTTATTTATTAATTACTGAAACACTAAATAGATTGCCTTAATATATATAAGAATAAAATAAATACAGTTTGCTTTAATATAAATAATAATGAAATAAGTACTTGAAATAATGATTAGAACTATTTTAGAATGATTAGATGAATTAAAATTAACCAAATACTCAAATTAAACTACAAATAGTATAGATTTAATAATTTTTAATTAAGCAGTAAGAAATAATTTATTTTTCAATAATTTAATTTCCAAAAAATTTAATAAAACATAATAAATACTTGAAACCTAAATGAGTTCAGAAATATAAATTTATTATAGAGTATACTTTTTTCAATATTATTGAGCAATACCCTATTTTGAGAATTTGTTAAATTTTAAAAATATTTGAAAGACAACAAATATACGACAAATAGATGAACAGAAAAACAAAATGTTATATTTAATGAAAAGCTAGATATTTATGTTTCTATAATAGTTGGTAAATGTGTTTGTAGATAAAAACAAAAATATACAACCTAAAGTTTTTTAGTTTTCAATAGATATACTTTATAATTATATTAATTTAACATTATAATTTTTTTTATTAGTTTAAACTAAAGTTAGCCACTATGTGCATTAAATAAAAAAGGCATAAGTTCCCAGAAGTGCTCCTTGATTGAGGGGCTAACTGGAGAACTAACAACACTTTTCAATACAAACAACATGTACAATTATATCAGTTGATTAGTACTTCGCTAAATGTAAATCCAAATGACTAGTTTAAATTTTAATAAAAACCAATTTAATCAAAACCCATAATTATCTTAAAAGTTTTATTAATTGATAGATTTAATTATGTGTAAAATAAATTAAAAAGTAACAACTAGTAGAAATCTATTCTTAATATAATTAATTAAAATACTTAGAATTGATTTTCTTTAAATTATTAGTGTCAGAAAACAATGCAAAGTTAACTAAAAATCAAATAAAAAACGCTCGAAAACGTAAGGTTAAAAAACAAAAAGATTCAATCTTAGCACTTAAAATGCAATACTGTAGCGATAAAAAACTAGTTAAGAGAAAACTTAAAGATTTGCAGAGATCGTATAATTTACTCTTTAAAAAATGGTTACTACTTTGTAAGAAAAATGCAGACTTTTGTGCAAGAAGAAAAAAAGAGTTTGATAAAGAGTTTGGTCCGAAAGGTTCATTAAAAGAACGACTTAAAAATCATCATAAAATTGATGCAGATATTATGTTAAAAAAGTTAAATAAAAAAAAATCTAGAATTACTTATTATAAACAATATTTAAAAAGTTTGTGATAACATTATATTTGAATAAGTAATAAACATGTTCTTTTAACAAAACTTTTAAATTTTTAGATTCACAATGTACCCATATAAAAAGCAAGGAAATGAGTCTAATGTTAAACAATGCTTGTATCAAAAAGCATTTATTAACATTTGTCAATTAATGTCTACTGTTGTTTCATCTGTTTTAAACCATGAAGGCACTTACGGAGAAGGTATTCAATTTTTCTAAAAACAATAATTTATAAATAGTTTAAATACTGATAGCTGGGAAAGAAACATATTGTAATGATGGAAAACATGTTATACGTCGAATTGGTAAAGGTCCTAAAGTATTAGGTGTTGTAAAACATGATGGTAACTCGAATAATATGCTCTTTACTTGTTTATGTGGAGATACA
This sequence comes from Phthiracarus laevigatus, assembly GCA_034700185.1. NCBI lineage: Eukaryota > Metazoa > Arthropoda > Arachnida > Sarcoptiformes > Phthiracaridae > Phthiracarus > Phthiracarus laevigatus. Next base: position 9,863 of record JAQIXJ010002195.1, on the reverse strand, counting down.
CTTAAACTACCAGCTGGTACTGTCACCAATAGTAATACAAACGATATTGTTAGTAACCACATTTCTAGCTCTCATAAAACAACTGAAACAAAAAAAGATCTGAACACTGTGGGTACAAACACAAATAATAGTCAGATTCCAATTTTTTATACTCCCCCACTACTTATTAACATTCTACCAAACAAAGTACCAACTGCTACACCAGAAAATCTTTCAAATCCTATACCAACTACGTCTAGTAATGATAATAAAGCTGATGAAATTGGAAAATCAAACAAACGTAAAAGATGTGGTAATATTATCTTTTTTTTAATTAAAAATTTACTTACTATTAATTTAATAATTAGTTGAAAATGTAACCAAAACCAGAAATGTCAGACAAAAAAAGCAACGCAAAGGTAATTAAATATTTGTTAAATATATTCTGAATGATATTTTGTTATAAAGAAAAATCTCCCTCTGTAATTCAGTATGTTCATGCGATTAACAATGTAGATGACACTGATTCAGGTAATAACTTTATTTAAATAACTTTTTCAATTTTAAACAAAGATTATTTTAGACATAGAAATTGTTTACGACAGCGCTAAAGATAAAAATTATTAGAAGAAAATTATGGACAAATGGATTTTGTTTAACGAAAACACTTTTATAATTATTTTTCAATTTTAATATTAATTTTTTATTTTCATTTAAAAAATTTACAATACAATCTTAGTTTTATATAAACTATGATAAATATTTAACTGAACAATAGATAACCAATTTTTTAAACAATATAATATATCTTTTTTATTTTGGGTAAATGGTTAGTTTTTTAAAATACTTAAAACTTTTGTTATGATAAATAATTATTATGAAAAATGTAAAAGCTTTGAACTTATTTTTTATTAAAATTTGTTTAATTTAAATATTGATTTAATTTATTTTTTCATCAAATCCACATGTTTTGCAGCTAATTATAATATTGTCCCAATTTTCACTATCCCAATTTGAATAGGGATAAAAACTGGGATAATCATTTTCACACAAATAACTATGATAGTTCAATGCAATATCAATTTTATTTAATAATATTTTCTTCGATAAAGACATTTTAATTTTGTGACCACATTTACAAAAGTAGAATCCATCAAGTTTTATCATGGCATGTTGTTTGCAAAAAATGCAAATAAGTTTTCGATGTATTAACACCATATATTGGAAGCATGCAGATACTCTTTCATCATTTTTTGAAATTTCATCTAAAAAAGAAAAAATTAAAATTTAACAATAAAAATATTTTATTTACCACTCCAAATTGTTAGCTCATTTGAGTTTTCTTCATTTAATTCCCTCATAAAATCATCAACTAAATTTTGATTCAAAGTTTCTAATGGATGATTGTTTTGTATGGACTTCCAAACAGTTAGAAGGACATCTTCATCAAGTTTTTTGTCAAACAATTTTTCTATTTCACTTCTACAAAGACCCTCAAAGTATTTAATATAATTATAGTTATTACTTCTATACAAAGCCATTGATAGTTTTAGAATGATTCAAATTGGTAAAACAATTTAATTTATATGTGTAATGACAAGGTTGTTTATTATATTTTTTTTAAAAGCGTACCATATACTCCCAGGTAGTACCAAGTAGTACCAAGTAGTACCAAGAAGTACCAACTAGTACCAAGCAGTACCAAGTAGTACCAAGTAGTACCAACTAGTACCAATTAGTACCAAGCAGTACCAAGTAGTACCAAGTAGTACCAACTAGTACCAATTAGTACCAAGCTGTACCAACTAGTACCAAGTAGTACCAACTAGTACCAAGCAGTACTATTTAGTACCACGTAGTGCTAATCAGTACTTGTAATATAATTGATTATAAAAAATATTATTGCTTAAGTAGTTTGCATCGTTTACGAGTCTTTGAAGGATAAAACAAAGATATATAAGGATTGAATTTCAAAAATCTTATTTCATTCAATATAAATTATTATAAGATAAAGTAGAGTTAAAAATGCCTAAAAAAACACAAACCAGAGTGCAGGAGTATTTGGATTCAGAAGCAAAGTGTGTTGATGATTTAACCGAAAGTTCTGATGATAGTGAAGAAGAAAATCTTTCTTTAATTACAAAGAAAAAAAAATCAATACAACGTGTTAAAAAAAACAAGAAAACTCATTCACAAGGTAAGAATTTGAATAAAAATTTTTTTAGTTATATATAAATATATTTTTTTCAGATTTTGATTTGGAATTGAAATCTCCAAACGAAAACGAGGAAATATCAAATAAAGTGAAACTTGGATTAAGGGATGCAGTTGGTTTATCAAATAACAAAATAGTTTTTTTTAAAATTTATAAGAAAGATGATCAGTACCAAGTTAGTAAATTTAGGTATGAACTTGGAAAAGAATTAATATCAAATTTGGTTGAAGCTGTTGAATACTTTGAAGAAATCTTAGATGATAAAACTAAAAAACGTAAAAAAATTCAAAAAAAATAAATTGCAAGATCTATATTTAATTGGTAAATAAATCTTCATTGTATTAATTAGTAACCAAAGGATACTCACATACTGTATAAATTTAAAATAAATACATTTTCATAAATCAATCTATTGGTGGTTTATTATATATCATTTAACTATGTTGCAAACACTAAAATTTAAACTACTATCATCTAATGCTAACAAATTAGTTAAAAACTTGGAAACTGATGTTGGATACGATTTGTGTTCCGCTTATGATTATTCTATACATAAACATGAGAATGCATTAATTAAAACTGATATTGCTATAGAGTTACCAGAAGGCACTTATGGTCGAATAGCTTCGAGATCTGGATTAGCTTTAAAACATTATATTGTTGTCGCAGGTGGTGTTATTGATCCAGGATATCGAGGAAATGTTTGTGTAATTTTATACAATTTTGGTGATAAAGATTTTTTTATAAAAAAAGGAGATCGAATAGCCCAACTTATTTGTGAAAAAGTGGCTAACACAACTTTATTAGAAGTTCATGATTTGTCTTCTACAGAACGTAATCATAAAGGATTTGGATCATCAGGTATTGAAACAAAATTATCTCAGAGTAATTAAAAATATTAAAAATATAAGTTTATTGTAAAGGTGAAAATTAAGTTGTTATACATTTTCATTTAAATAAATTGATTATACTTTAATCTTCCTTTAAAAGAGTACAAAGATGTTTATAAATCTAATTGTCAAAATTTTTGGGTTTGTAATTTCATTATATGAAAATATTTTAACTTTAATTTTTAAAAAATCGAAAAAAACTTTTATTATTTCAATTGAGGGGAACATAGGAAGTGGAAAATCAACTTTTTTAAGATACTTTGAAAAGTTTTGTTTTGATAAAAAAATTATATATAAGCTTATTAGCGAACCTATCGATTTGTGGAAAAACTGTGAGAATAGTGGTATTAATTTACTAAAACTTTACTATAATAACCCTTCAAAGTGGGGATATATTTTTCAATCTTATGTTCAATTAACTTTATTTCAACAACAACAAAACATATCGAATTGTGAAACATTAATAATAACTGAAAGATCATTACTATCTTCTCATTTTGTATTTACAAAGCTATTATTAGATCATCATTATATTAATACCATTTGTTTTAAAATTTTGAATAAATTATTTCATTTGCTGCAGTCTAAAGATAATTTTAAAATCGATTTGATTATTTACTTACAAACTAATCCAGAAATAGCCTATGAAAGAATGTTAATAAGAAATAGAGAAGAAGAATGCAATGTGAACTACGAGTATATTAAGAGCATTCATGCACTCTACGAAAATTGGTTGAATTTAAACAAAAAATATGAATACAAAATTTTGATTTTAAATAATAATCAAAATTTCGATGAAGTAAAGTTTGACAAATGGACTAAACAAATAGTTAATGAGTTATAATGTTGTAATTAATGAAAATTATTTCTGTAGTTTCAAGTTTTATTTCAAAAAAACAAATACTAATTATTATGTTTTATAATATTTTATTATATTAGAGTTAGATTAATCATTAACAGTCTAGTTAAAATAAGAATTAATACGAATGAGTTCAATTACAAGCATATAAGGATACAAACTAAAAATTGTTTGTAATGATATATTATTTTTTTATTACTTTTAATAATTATAATTGTTAAAAACAGTATACATTTAAAAATAACTTAAATAATTTGTCATTTATAGTTTTAATATCTTTTAAAATAAAGTTTAATTTATTTTTATCAATTTGATTAAGGTTGTTCAATATTTCAATTCTATCAGTAACATTAAGGTAGTTTTTGTAAACAGATGTAATATTGTTTGTAATCTCTTGAGAAAATTTTTGATTAATCTTGAAATAAGTAAAGTTGTAAATGGTTTGTAACATTTCGATATTACACTTCAAGTTTTTCTTTGTTTCATTGAATATAATTTTGAAGTTATTTTTTTTATTTAGAATAGTTTCATTTTTAATATTATACCTTAAATCTATCTCGTTTTCTTTGTTTTCAATGTCCTCATAAGTTTTTATCACGAAAGAAAAATCATTGTTTGTTTTAAAATTATAGTTTTTACTCAAAATAAAAATTATAAAAGATAAAATTATTATAATAGACAAAATTTGTGAAATCCCTTTTGATGAAGTTGTTGTTTGCATTTTGAAAGATAAATTACTAATGAAAGAGCATAAAAGTTTAAGTTTATGTTTATATTTGTTAGTCTCAAGTTAACTTTCATTTGATCAAGATGTGTTTAGATGATGGATGGGATTATTTTAAATATGAGGATAGAGTTAAATCTTTTGTGCAGTGGGAGTACTCAAATATTGTTGATCCAAAATTATTAGCTAAAAATGGATTTTTTTATTATGGACCTAATGATCAAGTTAAATGTGCTTTCTGTAAAGTTATATTAGAAAAATGGGAAAAAAATGATATTATAGACGAAGAACATAGAAAAGCGAGTCCAACATGTCTTATGGTTTCAGAATGCAAACGTTTCACAAATGAAAAGTTTCAAGATCTTAAATGTAAAATTTGTAAAAAAAATTTGGTAGATCTGTTATTGATTCCTTGTAACCATTTGAATTTATGTTATGAATGCAAAAACATCGAATTTTGTCCATTTTGTGGAATACAAATTACAAAAATGTTTAAGTTAAAAATTGAACAAATTTATCGGGTTAATAAAAAATGAGATTATTTTCATAAAATTTGAAAACTATTATGTATATTTGTTCAAAACTTTTTTAAATTGTTCATAATATTTTTATGTTCGATAAACTTATTAATAAAGTGTAATTGTCAACTAAGCTTTCATTTATTGTTATAAAAATGAAAAGATTACTTGTATGCAATTGTGGTTTTAATACTGTTTCAAGTTATACATTTAAACGTCATAAAATACTTAATCATACTAGAAACAGAAAGTATCACAAAAATTTTCTTAAATGTCCAGGATGTGAAAGAATTTTTAACTTGTATTTTAAGTTTAAACAACATTTATATAAATGTTCAAACCATGACAAATCAACTGAGTGTACTATATGTGGTAAAAGGTTTTTCAAATTTGAAAGTGTCAAAAAACATATGTTAAGTTGTGCTAACCAATTTGGGTATGGAAGAAACTCAAGATTGTCTATTCTTCCAAAGGATTCAAGTATAAAGTTATCAAAGAAAGCTTTTAAATCCTACTTACAACATTATGTTTTAACTCCTCAAAATACAGTTTACGACTGTGAACAATTTTTTAGTTTCTATAGTGATCAAATAATTAATTTAGTAAATTCACTTATAAAGTTACTTGTTGGTTTAAAAATTCAATACTGCTTGCAAGTAACATTTTCAAAGGATATATCTGATCTTAAGACTTATCAAATTGTTTATTTTTGTACTGAAAACTCAATAGTTTCAAATTTTTATGATTTGAATAAACTTTATAAAGTTGTTAATGATCTTGAAAATAAAATTCAAGATTTTCAGGAAAGAGGATCAAATTGGAGACTTGAAAAAATAGATAAATTAGATATAAAAATTGGTGAATATAATTCATTATATGGAGGTTGTTATACTAAACTCCCTAATAAACTTTATTTTAAGAGAGCAATAATTAATATTAAATCTCAAGACAAGAAATGTTTTTTGTATTGTGTATTAGTTCATTTGTTTCCCCCTAAAGAATATTGGCGAAGATCAAAAATACAGTATTTATTAAAGCATGCGAGTAAAGTTAATACCTCTAATTTGAAGTATCCAGTATCTTTAAATATGATACCAAAATTTGAAAAGAATAACAAACAGTTTGATTTAAAAATTAATGTCTATGGGTGGAGTAAAATTATTGATAAATCTGGGCATGTAATTCCTGTTCAAATTTCAAAAACAAATGGAAAAAACATTCTAAATTTATTATTAATTGATAATCATTTTTATTATATTAAAAATTTTAATCGTTTACTTGGATCAAAATATTCTTCAAATCATAAATTTTGTGATAATTGTATGTTAGGGTTTAGATTTGATTCAAGTCTAAAAAGACATAAAAATGTTTGCAACACTTTTAAACCATCTTTAAGTGTACTTCCAAATGTAAAAAATAATAAACTTTATTTCTCAAACTTTAAACAAATGGTGGAGTATCCATATATTGTATACTGCGACTTTGAAACAATATTAGTCAAACAAAAAAAGTTCATATCAAATAAAACATTAATATATCAAAAACATGAACCTTGTGGATATTGTATCATAATTGTGAACTTTAAAAATAAAGTTCTTTATCAAAACGTTTACAGAGGAAAAGATGCAGCAGAAATATTTTTGATTGATTTAAAAACTCAAACTGATCTATTAATCAAAAAACAATTAACAGTAAGAGCTATGAAACCTTTAACAATTGATCAAGAAAAAGAATTTCAAAATGCAAATACTTGTCATATTTGTAAAAATGGATTTAATAAAATTGAAAAATATGGATTCATTGAATTGAAGGTTAAAGACCACTGCCACATTACTGGAAAATTTCGTGGTGCTGCTCACAATTCCTGTAATATAAATTTTTCAATGCCTACAAGGATACCTGTATTTTTCCATAATTTAAAGGGTTACGACTCACATATTATTATTAATGCTATAACTTCAGATACATTTGCAACATGTAAATTAATACCTCAATCTTTTGAAAAATATATAGCAATAATTTTAGAAAACATTAAAATATTAGATTCATTTCAATTTATGCCTGAATCATTAGAAAAACTGACAGATAACTTAAAAAATGGAAATTACGATTTTCCAATAACAAAAGAAATTTTTAGAAAAAAAAATCTTTCTAGTTTAGAATACAATTTGTTGTTTCAAAAACAAGTTTACCCATATGATTATGTGGATAGCTTTGAAAAATTTGAAAAACAGAATCTTCCAAAGAAACATTATTTTAATAATTTACTTAAATTTGAAGAAATCAGTAATGAAGATTATAATCACGCAGAAAAAGTATGGAAACTATTTAACATTCAAAATCTGGGACAGTACCATGATTTATATGTTTTATTAGATACATCATTATTAGCTGATGTCTTTCAAATGTTTAGAAAAACTATTTTATTACGTTATGGTTTGGACCCATGTCATTTTTATAGTGCACCTGGATTAGCTTGGACTGCTGCACTAAAATTTACGAATATTAATCTTGAATTAATAACTGATATTGATCAATATCAATTTATTGAAAGTGGTATTCGTGGTGGTATATCACAAGTTTCTAAACGAATGTGTGTTGCTAATAACAAGTATCTTGACAGTTTTGATGATGAAAAAGAATCAAAATTTATTGTATATATTGATGCTAATAATCTTTATGGTTTAGCTATGGATCAATATTTGCCCTATTCTGAATTTAAATGGTTAAAAGAAAATGAAATTAAAGCAATAAACTGGTTAGATATCCCAGACAATAATTGTTTTGGGTTTTTTCTTGAAGTGGATTTACATTATCCAAAAAAATTACACAACTTGCATAAAGATTATCCACTGGCACCAGAACATAAAAAAATTTTTGATGATGATTTAAGCGACTATCAAAAATTAACATTGCAATTAATGAAGAAACATAATTATAAGAGATTAGCAACTAAGAAACTGTTACTAACTTTATATGATAAAAATCATTATGTGCTTCATTATAGGAATTTAAAACTTTATTTGAGATTAGGATTAAAACTAAAAAAAATTCATAGAGTTCTTTCTTTTAAACAAACAAACTGGTTGAGTCCATACATTCAATATAATACTGAATTAAGAAAAAACGCATTAAATGATTTTGAAAAAAACTTGATTAAATTATTGAATAATGCAGTTTTTGGGAAGAGTATAGAAAATAAAAGAAATCGAGTAAATATTAAACTAGCAGTCACTGAAAATCAAGCTCAAAATTTACTAAAAAAACCAAACTTTGATCAATTTTTTGTTTTAAATAATAATAAAACTTTAATAAGAATGAAAAAACAGTTAGTTATTTTAGACAAACCAATATATTTAGGGTTCACTGTTCTAGAACTAAGTAAGTATCACATGTATAGGATGCATTACGATTGTTTTAAAAAACATTATGGAAATAACATTGAACTTGCATATACTGATACAGATAGCTTTATTTATGAAATTCAAACCAAGGATGTATTTTCTGACTTTTATAAGTATTTTAATAGTGTTATGGACTTATCCGATTACCCTAAAGATCATGTTTTACAAAATGATAAAAATAAAAAAGTATTAGGTGCAATGAAAGACGAAATGAATTCAAAAGTTATTTCTGAGTTCATAGGATTAAAAAGCAAATTATATTCTTTGAAATATGGGGAAAATAATTACAAGTCAGCAGGGAAAGGATTACAAAAATGTGTTTTAAAAAAATTTGTTAATCATGATCATTATAAAAATGTTTTATTGAAAAATAATATGTATACTTTTAAAATGAGAAAAATACAAAGCAAATTGCATAAATTACAAACAGTGGAGTTAGATAAACTAATATTCACACCAATAGATGATAAGAGATTTATTTTAAAAGATGGTTTTTCCACAACACCATTTGGTTATAAAAACAACTGACAATACTTTATAGAAGTAATTTTATCAAATACATTACTAAAAATTCATAAATCTATTTATTTATATTAATTAGAATTTTAATATATAATTGAAGTTTTTTGTTTATTGTACTCAATGAATAATAAAGAATTTATATTAATTAATACATTGAACATTATATAAAAGTTTAACTCCTTTAATGTTGATTTTATACTGTTATCTATTTTTTAATTATTAATAAAGTATTTTATTTAAGTAAAATGTGTTTTATATTTTAGTTTGGAAATCGGTTGTTTAAATTTAGTTGTTTTCATTTAGTTTGATATAAATAAGTTTTAAACCTTAATGTTGCAAGTTTCTTTGTTTAGATATTCATTTGTATTAAAAATGACAAATTTAATAGACTTAACATTTAAACATCCAAGTCGGTGGTTAATTTATGGTCCTAGCGGATCTGGTAAATCAACTTTTGTTAATAATTTAGTTTTAGACTCAATTGAATTATTTGGTTTACGATTTGATACAATTTTATATTGTTCACATCAAGGCTTTCCAAATATTAACAAAGTAAATAACATTTTCATTTTTAAATGTAATTCATTCACAAACAGTTACATAGATAGTCTTGACTCAACCAAAAATAACTTAATTGTTATCGATGACCAAATGAACACTGCTGCAAACGATATATTAATAAGTGACTTGTTTACAAAAAAATCTCACCATAAAAATATAACTGTAATTTTTCTAATTCAAAATCTTTTTCC
>JAQIXJ010002194.1:0-16728 GCA_034700185.1 Phthiracarus laevigatus | reverse complement strand
ATTATCAGTAACTGTTATCGATTATCAATTATTTTTTACCTTATAGTCGTTGACTTATTTAAGCGAACCATTAACAACCACTTTTCAATCGCAAACAATTTAATTATATTTTTAAAAAACCTAAACAAAATTTGTGTAATTTTAAATAAACTATATATTATTTTAATAACAATTAATTTCGATAATTTTCCATTTTAAATGTTTATGTATTGGAGCATAAAAATGCCTATGAGAATATATTCAATCATAAATAAACATAAATAACAAAATTTTATTTTGTTTGTCTGTCTGTTTGTGAAGACCTTTATAGGTGCCTTACCTGGAGGGCCCACCCTTTCGACATATCTTATATATTTAATTTGGTAAGAGCATTTTTTTGCGCGTATTTGCTGACCAAACGTTAAGAGATACGCTTACTCCACAAGCACAAATGTTGTAGAGATTTTACTGAGGGACTCCGCAAAATTAGAGAAATTTTGAAATAATTAGTTAAAAGGAGGTTTAGGTGGTTTGAAAGCACAGAAAGTACAACTTCATATAAGTTTATGAAGAAAGTTGCGCAAAATATTGGTGCGCTTGCTATTCACATATGTTTTTAGTTTAATAAAAACATGTATGCTTTTAGAGCCTTCTTGTATATCAATGAATTCAATTGAGCAGAGTTAAATGAGGGGTTACTCGATGGGGTGGTAACTATGTTCATGTACGGCATCTAGCAGTTATCGGGCAATCAGTACTTCAAGACTTTGCTGATAAACATCTTTTGAGTTGGATAAACTCCTAATCAAATTTATCAAAATATACACCCACCGAAATAAACTTAATTTCTAGTGTAAATACAATTCACAAAAAGACACAGTCAAACTTTATTGCGAAATTACAAAATTTTTGAAACCTGAAACCGATATATCAATAAACCCTCGATGCACAGGCCCGAGACCGACATATGCCTAACAAATTTAAAAATTAAATATTATATGCTAAAGTGCTTTTATAGCGACCGGCCATAATACATTAAAGTCGGCGAATTATAGTTTATATTATTTTGCGCTAAAGGTAACTTCGTTTATGTGTTTATTGTTTAATATCAAATGATTTATTTTTAGTATAGTGACTTAAATCAATCAAGTAATAAAACACTGTCAGTCGAGAATAGCTATCGCTACTAAATGCCAATTGATTGGCTAAATTATTAAGATAGCCGAATGTGATAATTATCATGCTTTGATCCGAATGCCGAGATAAAACTTTTCGATTAACGTTTACCGAAGCTAAAGCATCGGAATTATTTTTGATTTGATGCGGGTAACGTCCAATTATAAAATCAGTCCATTTATAATATCGATATCTCAAACTAAGGGCTTCAACTTTCGGTATATTCGATCTATTAAAGTACGTATTGAATACGCTTAGCACCGCATTTACGTCCATCCGTGTGTTTCCAGGATTTAAGTAAAAGGGATGACATAAACTATTGTAATATGATTTACTGCGAAACAACTGTAGAGATTCCAAAAAGGGGAAGTTAGTTAAAATTCCCCGAAGTCAAAGGGAAACAAAACAAAAGAAATCTGTGAAATTTCATTTGGCAGAGTATGCATTGTCCTATAATGAAGAACAAATCGTATCTTTTGGTTTGGAAAGAGATAAGACCACACCCGACCAGAAGATACGACTCATTAGCATATTAATTGATCCTTCCAAACGTTTTCACTTAAATCACTTTACTTTGTAAAACAGTCATTTATCCCTTTAAAATTAATTTACATTTAAAAAGTCTACTCGATGCTCTTCACATAGAAGACTCGAAATATAATGTCATTGGTAGCTGTAATTGTTTTTTTTTCGTTGATAATTTATGAAAATTATAGGTATAATTGACAAAAATAAAATATCTCTCATTCTTAAAAGGATAGTAACCGTAAGTTTTCGGGACGTTAAATATTGATTTTTTGATTAGTTACTACTTTAAAGTTCATTGATTTTAATCGATCCATTTATTAAATTATGATTTATAAATGATTCTTTGATGCAACTAAATTTTAAATTTTAACATATTGAAAAAAACATTAATTCATTTCACATAAAAAAATTTGTTTAACTTACTTATAATTATAAACATAAAACTGCATTTAATAGACATTTACACATAAAACATTAAATGCAGAGCTCATGAATCTAAAGATGTGTTAAGGATTATATTGTTAGATCTTACTAATATTAAATGTTTTACAAAAATAGGGCCCGGATAATACATAAACTTTAAATGTTAAAGAACATTGTTGATATATACGAGAAAGTGTGATAAACCAACAATTAAACGAGTATATAAACGACAATAAACTTTATGGGCTATGATAGCAATAAAATAATTATTTATTTTACCTAACAATATTTAAAGGAAATTGATTAATAAAGAGCGTTGTAGTCTCGCACAAGAAATGTGTTATTTTATACAATAAAACAATATGTTTGTGTAACGGGTATATTCAACATTAAAAATTATAAAACTTATACGTGATATAATATCAATAAACTTATTTGGCAAATTACTGTATTTTTGTGAATTTAAGAAATTAAAATGTATTTATTCCCGCGAAGCGGGTTTCTTACTAGAATATAATATATGATTAGATTGTTCATTATAAAAAAATTAGTCAAATTTAGCATTTTAACAACACGTCAGGCAAAACTATTAATAAAAATGATATTATTATTTGACTTTTGCTATCTTATTGTTGTAAAATGCACCCGATAAACTTTTGCTTGCAAATTTAAAAACTACAGTTTAATCCAATATGCACGCTTCATCATATATTAACAGTGCATTTAATTAAACTTTATTATTAGATTAAATTATTTACAAATATTATATAAAACTACAGCTGATTATAGTTATTCTAAACTCTAAAGATGGATCAATTTTGGCAAATAAATAGTTTTTTTACATAAACGTTAAGAACTTGCACCAAAAATGATGATACTGGACACCAAAGATGAGATTTCGATAGGTTTTCCATTTATTCCTATAAAATATTTTAATAGCACTACTAAAATTTATGTTTTTTGTTATCAAAGTTGAGATATCGTATCGTAAAATTAAGTTGAATGTGCATTGAATATGTCAAAAACAACCTAAAATATCATTTATTACATTAAAAGAATAAAAATTAAAATAAAGTAGATTAAAAGATAAACTAATCTTCAAAAAAATCCATTGCGTGTGCCATAATATAGAGCTTCCATAAACGCAGTCACACATTATTCTATTACTTTTCGGTCAAAAAAATTATTAAAAAAACAAATTTAAAAATTATTTTTTGTGTCCGTATAATGACAATCTCATTACTTGATTGTCTTAAGTCCCTATTTTAAAAATAACTACTTTGATATTAAACAATAAACACATAAATGAAGTAACCTTTATTGCAAAAAATAAAAACTAATGCAGAAACTTTACTATATTATGGCCGGTATTATAGAACTTACTATATAATACAAGCGGGTTGTGATTTAAATTTGTTAAGCAATTGTCGGCACTAAGCCTTTGCATCGAGGGTTTATCAAATCATCGGTCTTAGGCTTTAAAATTTTTGTGATTTCGCTGTCAAGTTTATGTGTGACTTTTTTAAAAATTGTATTTAACTGATTATAATCTCAAAGTTGTTTGTAAGCATTTATTTGCTAAGATGCATAAACATTTAAAACGGAAAATTATCGAAATTAATTTGTTATTAAAATAATATAAAGTTTATTCAAATATATTAAAATTTTGTTCAGATTGTTAGTAAATATAATTAATTTGTTTGTGATTGAAAAGTGGTTGTAATTGGTTCGCTTAAATAAGTCAACGACTAGAAAATAAAAAATAGTTAATGATAATCGATAACATTTACTGATAATGTTTGAATTACCTTATTTTTATTCACACAAACCATATAAAACAAAATCGATAATTGTATGATAAATATCGATATAACGATCACATTTAAAATCGTGAATAATAATATTTTATTTCGATTTTTATTCATCACAGAAGTGTGGCTTGAAGTCAGCATTTCAGTAGCCGTATCTGTAATAGTTGATGAGATCTTATCATTACCTGTAGTTATTGCTATGAATTGATGATCACATTTTAAATAGGTTTTCAAGTTTTCAATGCCACACTGGATTTGTAATTAATTATAATTATAATTAAGTATAACTTAAATATTTATTAATTTATGCATCGATACCTTTTCATTTAATATATTTTCTTCAGTAATACAAAATTTATGTACTCCATTGTGGTAGAATAATATTACAGCATATGATTGGTTGTTGTGTTCTATCGGCAATATTCCAGTAATTTCTAGCGATTTATTGATATCATAAATGAATTTTGGAATAATTTCATTTTTGTCAGAGTTATTAATTTGATCGCAAACTGGAGATTTATATTTAGTCCAATTCGATAACATTATAAATCTTTGTCTGCGGCCAATAAATAATAGCAAATGACGATTTTTCTCAATTTTATCATAAGATATCGGGCGATAAGCAATAACTGATTTAAAATCAATGTCAACGTTCGAACAATTAAACGAATTCATCTGAAATGATTCCCGTTCTGTATCATTCTTAAAACTACAAAGAATTTGAATCGGGTTTTCCTAAACGATTAACAAAATTATATTATTTATTATATTATATTATTTCCATTTATAATTAAATTACATCAATAGTACAGAACACCATTTGCTTTTCTCCTAAAAGTAACTCAAAATATAATATATATGGGATATTGTAAATCTTTCGATCGTCTATGAAAACAAATACTAGTCTATTTCCCGATGAAATCGATGCGTTTATTGTCGGAACGAAAAATAATCGCAAATCCATTAAATAAGTGTAATCATAGTTATTATTAACATAAAGACGATATCTCTTCTGGTAAGGATTATTAGAACGGAAATTGTACTTTATTATGACGTCATATACTGATTTGTTACTGGATTGAAGTTCATCGCAAATAGTAGAATGATTTAAATATGATTCAGTTGACCCAATCATTGCTTATATTTTAACAAATTATTATAAAAACATTTATTTATTTTGCAAAAAAAAAAACATTTCATTACTTACTTATAATTATAAAGATATAACTGTAATTAATAGACATTTTCAAGTAAAATACTAAATTATTGACGTTATCCTTTATTTTGAATTATGATTAAAAAAAGTTTGCGAACGTTTTCTTTTTGAATATTTTTTTTCTCGTGAGAGTAATAACAATTTAGAAATTTTTCGTATCTCTCATATGAATAGAATGATCAGTTTAAAAAACATCTCAATAATATATTTACATTTTTATGTCACGTCAAACAAAACAATTAATAAAATATATATTACGGAATTATATTTCAATGTGATATCTGATTGTTGTAATTTCACGCGAAAAAGATATTGTTTATAAACTTAAAAAAGTACAATTAAACCGAAATGCACGCTTTATGCGATATTAACAATACATTTGATTAAACATTAACCTTTATTCCATATTATGTCCGCGAATGTACAGTATATTATTAGAAATACGTGTAACATCACTAAAACATTATAAACTACTTATTAATTATAAGCAATTCAATATTAGTCACAGCTGGCTGAAAGTCAATTATTGTTACGCTATTCCTTGGAATATAAAGATATTCAATTCAATATATTTTCAAATTAATTAAGTTCACATTACAAATGTTGTCATGTATATGTTTAAGGCAAATACAATACCGAATGTGTGTAACGATTAATGAATGTAATGTAAATATCGGTGATGTGCTAATCAATCCATAATTAAAACACTGAGAGCACAATCTTTAGTTTATTATCATAATTTTCTAATAATTATCGCATGTTTCATATTATCAATAATCACTATAATGAACATTCATATTCAAATTATTGATCTCAATATTAGTTTTGCTGTTTCACAAACATTTCATAAAAGCTTGTCATCACATTATTCTGAGTAACCCGTCATACTGTAGATAATGAAGCCAGTAAAATGTTATATATTGTATATCATAGTGCCTTTACTGTATATAAAGTCCACAGAATTTGTTTGGCGTCTAACTTTGAACGTAACGGGCAAATAATTAGTTATCTACATAATCGCAAAGAAGATAATGTTAGAGTACCCCAGAAATGAGATTACGATAGCAGACAAAGGAGCGCCATAAATAGCATTAATAAATGACCAAATTAGCAATTAAAAATTTAAATCTTTTTTGAAAAAATTACTTAAAAGTTATAGTAAAATGTATTTTCTTAATATTAATTATTTTTAAAATCTACATTAGTTTATTTTGTAATGAAATTTAAAAAATTTAAAAAAAGTAAGTCATTAGGATTTTTTGGGGTTTTTGAAAAAAAATTTTGGGTATGGGGTACCAAAATATAATAAAATTTAAACAACAATTTATCGATTTCGGAGATAATATCATTTATAGCTTATATAGTAAATATCATTAAAAATAGCAAATAATAGCATTTATAAATATTATTATCTTGATTTATATGTCCTTAAGCTGAAAGGTGTTTTCTATTGCTGTTTATTGGCATAAATCTAACTATAATTATATAATTTTTAAACTTTTCTATATTTAATATTATAGTTATTTGTGATAACTTGATTTCATGTCACAAAGGATTATTGTTAACTATAAATTTTTTTATCATCATATTGACGGATAACCTTAATTGCACTAAAGAATATAAAAACTAAAATTTCAATTCAGAAAAACTTTTAATTTTGCCTTTAGTTTTTTTTGTTAGATTTTTTTAACTTTGATTTAAAATTTGTTAAATTTTATCTTATATCTTTTAACTTAACCCATTTAATCTTTAAAATAGACAGAGTTTAAGAGAATAGTTTTAAAAATAAGTTTTTATTACCAGTTTAAAAATTATTTTTACCAACAAAGTTTTTTGAGTGTTATCTTATGTACAGTAATATTAAATCAGAAAGTTTTACCCAATTAACACTAAATAATTAGATTGTATTGAAAAAATAAATGTTACAAATCAATATGTGAACTGTTATTGTGAAATATTTTTATATGCAGTTGAACACTCATGTAACACAGAAAGTATGACCTTTTAGCACAATTCACTGTTGGAGGTGCCTTACTTCAGTTTTAATTTGATTTAAAATTTAATCCACATTTTAAACTCGACCAACAACCAAATGCAGAACACGTCAAACTTAGATCAAGGTAAGCAATGTGTTGCAAATGCCATTTTCAATATGAACCAAATGTTTAAGAATACAATTACAAGAGTTTCTCTAACAAAAAATGATAGTTATAGTGACAATTTATAAATGATTAATTTTTCGAATCGGGTTAAAATGCCAAACAATGGATCGACTATTTCTATCATCAAGCGAATTGTAATCAATGGCGGAAAGATAAGCTCAAAGACACAATGGGAAAACGAATCCATATGAATACTGCAGATAAGTATAAAAAGTTTTTAAATAATAATTATCTACTTTTATGATAAATTTAAATTATCGTTAATTGATAAATTCACTTCTAAGTAATCAAAGATTGCAGCTCTCAGTCAGATAAAAAATTTAGAGCGAGAAAAATGCGGAACAAAGAAAGGATTATTAGAGGCACAATAAAATTATGGAACCATATGCAGATACAGACGAATTATTTTATCAAAATAATTGGAAAAAAGATAAATCCTGCCATACAAGCGATTGTAGCAGAAAATAAATTAATAGAAGATTGTCCAAATTCCGATTTTTTAGATTATATTATCACGTTTATAACTGGGATATATCGTCAGCTAAACGTGAGAGAGAAGCGATTTTTAGCTCAAAAAAAAGATGGTAAACGAAATTTAAAACCGAACTTTAGACTAATAAAGCAAATAATTGGAATAAAAAACTCGTATTATTTAAAATGCGAATGGTGTGTTGGTAAAGGACATCTGGAAACAAATTGTTATCCGAAAAAAGACGGTAAATCTGTAGATCAAGCGAGTAATGTTAGAGAATAAAGTTTTGAACAAGAAAAGACATCAATTAAATAGCAATCAAAATCAAGTTAATGCTACGATTGTGGATGATAATGAAGATTGTGGTTATAATCCTATAAACTTAAAAGCCTCTCTAATGGTGGCATAGAAGAGACGAAAATATTAATCCATCAATTAATTATATAACGAATACCGAATAACCTGTCGTAAAACTTTTGATTAACAATACGATAGAAGTTAGTGCACTATTTGATTCAGGCACAACTCATTGTGACATTAACAACAAGATTATGAGATTTTAAGATTAATTAAAACACGTACTTATCGATAAAAAAATGATTTATTTCGGTGCGTTATTTGAGATAAAAACGATAAGAATAACATATTAGTTAATGCTACTAGTTCTCATATTAAAACAGGATTTTAGATCGAAAAAATATATAATGTATATGTTTCACAACCGAAGAGAAACTATAATTTAATCGTGGAAACTTTAATTAATAATAACGCTAAATAAAAAATTCTACGTATCGAGTTCCAGAAACTATAAAACATGATTTAATTTGACAAAATCGAGTGGGACATCGGAAAGGATGAAAATTTTGTGATGACCAACGATCACGAACCAATACCAGAAAGACATTTTAAGCCATACCGTTATAGCGAAGAAGTTAGATAATATATAGATCATTTCGTGAATTCGATGAAAAAAGTTAGTTTAATTCGGCGATCAATAACGAAAACAGCTGTACCAGTAATTTTAGTCAAAGTCCAGAAAACGAAATTAGTAATTAATTAGAGGTGGAAAAACGCAAAAAGAAAAATACCAATTTATTCTGCAAATCAATACATAAATACAATATTAAGACTGATTGTATTGATGCATTATGTAGTGCTAATTTTTTGTCTTTATTTGATTTAAAAAAAAGTTTCTATTGTATGCCTTTAGCAGAAAATTGTGCAAGTACATAACAGCATTTCAAAACGAAACGAGTGTTTGGGAATTTAATTTCGCACAAATGGGTTTAAGACCTTCATCACTCGAATAAAAGCGGTTTACAGTACAAAATTCAATGAAATAAAATTAAAAATACTGGTTAATTATAACGATGATCTGTTACTTTTATTAAAAAAATTATTGGAGCAAACCAAAGATGAATTATGTATTAAGCAGTTAAAAGATATGGAAAAATTTTAAAACATTACTATTGATTCGAAACTAAAATTCAATACGGAAAAGTAAGTGTTATTTTTTTGAACAAGAATTGAAGTTTTGTGGCTTCATTGTTTCAAAAAAGGTAAAAAAAAGGTCCTGAGCGTAATTTGAATATGCTATCCTTGAATCCACCGTGATCAAATAAACAAAATCAGGCGCTAAGAGCTTATGAGGAATTATTAATTTTGTAAGTGATTTTTTTCGCTAAAAGATTATAAGAAACCATTTTACAATTTAGCGAAGAATAAAAAAGAATTTGAATGGACACCTATTGAACAGAAGTGTTTTGATAATTTAATAGAACTAATTTCCAATCCCGCAACTTTAGAATATATAGAACCTAGTAGTTTTCAAACGGATGCGAGTTCATACGCTGTCTAAGGAGTATTTTGGTATAAATTCATCGCATGTGTTACCGCTTGATTAGGAAATACTTGATAAGGAATAGGATGATTAAACCAATTGATCAAATAAAAGTTGATTTATTTAATTGTTACATTGCCTATTGTTTTACATATATAACCCCGATTTTTGAGCAATTTAAGATACATAATTAGTCCTATTTTAGCATATAATGACCAAAATATTGGTACATTTTATTATGTACATCTAGTATGAAGTTTTAAACAAGTTTAACTTTTTTATTAATTGTCATCTTAGTGCATAGATCGTGTTTTGTCGTTATAGGGAACTATATATCCAAATAATAGCAATACAAGTAGTACTAAATGCTATGCAATTTAAATATGATTTTCCATATAAAAAATTTTCACAATTAGCAAATTGCAGTTTTGTTAAACCGCGCAACCATATGCTTTTCTTTCTTTGTTAGATGTTATTTGTGTCAGCATTGTCATCTTGTAGAACTCAATAACTTCCTCACTTAGAAGCCTTGTTTTAGATTATAGTAAAATATCGGTTGCCATATAACAAGGGTCATATAGCATGTTTTTGCAATGTTTTTAGTGACTGGACATTATGATACATAACTTTAATGCCGCAAAACGTCACAGAGAAATTTTAGCGAAAACATAAATTCAGAATTTGTTCTTATTCGGTTGACGTTTACCTCTATAAACCTTTTAGCCTTCAGTTTTTCAAGGCTGGAAAAGTCTCCACTCGTATAGAGCCCATTAGATATTCGTGCTCGACTAAATGCAACGTATCAACATATACATGTGAAAGAAGAAGCATTTTGTTTTTAGATGTTATGTGGACAACATCGTTATCACAGCTCTGTCCTTGAGATTTGTTTTTTGTAATAGCTTCAAAAAATACTACCGGAAATCGAGCTCTTTTTACGCGTACATTTTGCCTGAACTATGGGTTGTTTATCGGTTTATCGCGTGTAATTCCTTCTTATGGTGTCAAGCTTGACTTATAACCACTTCGTTTTATAGAATATTGGTACTTCTGCCTAGGTTTTAAACCAACATTCTTATAATAGATGATCTAAGCACTTATTATACCACGATAGCTTTCAACAGTGGTAAGTTAAACTACAGTTGTGACTTTGATTGAGTGGGAGGCAATCTGCTACTAGTGAATGCGCAAAGTTCTAAGTTTAAAATTTGCACTCTTATGTATGTATTAAGCAAAGGCAAGTCATCTTTGACTCTCGAAAAGTTCAGTTTAACCTCAGTGGAGACCAGAACGAATTTTTATCTAGGCTAAGTAACTATTCTTAAATGTTGACAAATAACTGACGTGCTATAAGAGAAAAGTGCTTGATCTGAAGAATATAGGCAACAGTTTCAACGGAAATATTCTATGAATTAAGATATATCGAAAAAAAACGGAAAGAATAGCGAACGCGATGTCATGAAACAATGGCAGTTAACGCGTTAAACAGAATCAGAGTTTAAATTCAATTTAGAGTTGTCCTGTGATGAAGGAAACGAACAAAATTACTACCAGCGGTTGAAATAATAATTTTGAAAATAAAGTTTATAAGGCTATATGGGCACCTAAACACCAAAAACTTGACCTTGTTATTCCTTGATTATTGCATGAAGCAATAAGCAATTAGTAAAATATGTTAACAATTTGTAAGTTTTATATGTTCCTTAAATTAATATAATAAACTGTTAATTTAAATGTGGTATAATATTACGATATATCATAAATCAGAGAATTGATCAGTTGAAACTGTTGCCTATTTTCTTCAGATCACTCACTTTGCTCTTAAATCGCGTCAGTAATTTGTTAACATTTGAGAATCGTTACTTAGTCTAATCCACTTTTCTGTTAGTAACACGTTTTTTAAATTTAACTAACTTAGAGAACCATTTGCTATAAATTAATTTAGAGCACCACTTGATAAAAACGTGTTTGATTCATGCTATAAAACTACTCTCGTTTAATTTTAACACATTAAATTATTTTCTAAAAAGGTTTTACTAGTGAGAAAAGCATGGCGTCTAGTTTTTATTTTACTAACCAAATCAACTGTATTCGAATCATTTGATTTGATCAATTGAAAAATCAATAAATTCATTACTTTTATGTTCCAATGCATAATGATTGGTTGAGTTGTATTTTTTTTGGCTAATAGCCATCAATATAGCAGTTGCATTTGGAAAAGATAATTTATGGCTTTCAGATACCATTTAAATGGAAGTTTTAAGTAGTGATGATGGTTTAGAACCTAAGAGCTTCTGGAGCCTGAACCTGAGCCTGAACCTCAGGCTCGGATCCTTTCTCAGGTTATTAATTTTGGAAGAGGTTCGGCTTCTAGGTTCTTACTTGTTGGTGCCTGAACCTGAGGTTCGAGGCTCAGGTTCTGCTTACAAGAGCCTGGAGCCTATGTAGAAAGGCTCTAACTTTTAAAATAAGCAATCATAATATTCCTAACAAATATATTACGATTTAATATCACTGATTTTAATAAAACTACAATTTTTATAATTATTCGCGAAATAAAAATTACTTTGATAATCAAATATACCACATTAAACTTAAAAATTTTTCGTAAAATCTCATAAATTTTTTTTATTACTCTTCTGTGGTGCAATATATATAGGCAGTCTCAGAGGCTCGGGCTTAGGCTCAAGGTAAGAGTCTCAGGTTCTAATTTATTCTTAGGCTATAATTTAATTTGAGGCTCAAGGTTCAGGTTCTAAAAGGGATGGTCGTGCTTAGGCTCAGGTACCATCCAGAGCCTTTGGAACCCGAGCATCATCATCACTAGTTTTAAGTAATATTGTACTTTATTTCCATAATTTATTTTAAAATTATTAACTTTCTTGATAAGAATTGCAAGTAAACAATGAAATAATTAACATTGACTAAATTAATAAAATAAAAACGTATAATTCAAAACAGTGAAAAAAAGTAAATACAGACTTCAGGTTTTACTTTTAATATTATGTGATAACCACTAACCTAACCAAATAATTTACTATATTTGATGTTGATTTGCTTATTATCTACGGCAACATAAAGTTATAACTAAACAGGCAAATCTAAAAAAATTTGACTAATATTACTTTCATTCATCATGTTATAATGATGTTTATGTTGTTAATAATGCGAAAAAGCTCAAGCTCTTGCAAGATAGATTAAGCCAGCTCAATATTAATATTAAGCTCAAATAAAAAATGTTATTTAATGCTAAAACTCAAAGCTCATCATTTTATTAGCTTAGATTTGTATGTTCATGATCAAATTTTAGCTACTATCTTCTTGAGCTTGTGTTATTAATTAAAAAAGACAAACATTACCATAAAATGTTTCAATTTTAGTATTATTATCACAAACATCAATTAAATATTTTTGCTTTTGAAAAAACTTTAAAAACTATAAAAAACTTAAGCTTAATTGCAGTTTTTTGAGTTAAAGTAAGTTAGATTTCACTATACGAGAGTGATTTTCAAAAATTTTTTGTAACATTTAAGCTCACAAACAAGCTCAAGTCCATTCACAAATATGTAAGCTCAAGCTCAAAAGTACACTTTAATTTTGAAGCTCAGCTCGAATTATTCCAGTATTGAGGTTAAGCTCAGCATGTTCAAGCTCAATCTCTGGAAAATGAACTTTCTCTCATCATTAATTATTGTGTTCGCCTCATAGTGAAAAATGGAAAACCTATAATTGTCTCATATCTTGGGTATTCTATTTATATCTTCGTTATGATTTCTGTACTTTTATGTTATTAACGATTTGTTTGGTAGTTGTGTAGAATTCTGGAACCATTGTTGAACTTTTGTATAAAAAATTTATTTTATTTTAAAAGTTCTCCGAATAATTAACGGTTTGATTAAAATAAACTACAAAACTAAAATATAAGTGAATTTAAATCTAACCTAACCAAAAATAACAAAATCTTACCAAACCTAACTATTCCTTTCCAACCCGATACTCTTAAATCGACAAATAATAAAATATTTGTTTAAACAATAAATGCGTGCTTTAAGTTTTTATAATATTTTGTAAGAATACAGTTAAATTATTTTAAAGCGGAAAAATTTTGGAGAAAAGACATTCGATTTCCTTTAAGCACACAATTATCATTTAATTGATAGAGTTATTAAAACTCTTGATGCAGCAGTGGAATACTTGTTATGCGAAAACACTGAGAAGTCTGTCATTCGAAGACATTCATTTCTTAACAACAAAATACGAATGGCAACAGAAGTCTAACCGTCGCATAGATACAAACAAAGCTGCTATTTGCGAAGTGAAACGATGGACCCGTTAACAACGGCATTAACTCGGGTGAAATTAGTTGCATGTTAAGCACCGACATAACTATACAATCTTGAATTAAGCTGAATTGATGTTATTGGTCATGATTTTGATTCATAATGTTCCGAAATAAACACGAATAGTAATGAACAATACTTAAAGAATTAATCCTCACGTCTGACAGGCATTGAAACCTTCGTCAAAGTTGGGTCTCATTAGTTGACAGTCTTTGGAATAATTATCCATTACAATGAAAAAGGAAAGTATAAATCTATTTTTATCCGATGACTTATTATATAAAACCGATAATCACTGGAATCGTTCGTAACAATGATAGCGTTGTATTCGCTTTGATTTAACACGAATTGTTTTATAATAATAATTCAGTTACAATTTCTTGCTTTCTTATTATTTTCGATTTTCTTTTATTATTTATGATATTCATTATTTTTGAATTGAAAGATTTGCATAAAGCGTTTTATCCCCATATACAAAAACTTGAGGGGATCAGTTATGCAAACAATGCGCAATCCAAAAGGCCTGACTATAAATAAATCCTTTTAACATTTGTAACTTCAACACAGATGCTATGAAAATTTCGACGCTTAACGTTTTACATCTAATCTTTTTGGAACTGAACACATATCAATGAAAGAGTAGTACGATATATACATCGTCACCCGATGCCCACATTTTCACCCGATGACCGCATCGCCATACAATAAACGCATAGTCACTCACTTATTTAAAATAGATATAATAATGTTTAAATGAACGTGTTTACTTTTTAAAATAAAATGGTATACACTTAAGTTTATTACATATGTATGGTTCAATTATATTTCAACGCGATTAGATATTCTAATAAATATTTATTGTTAAAATGTTGTTAGCCAAGATATTTTTACTTATCTATTTTGTGTATTGATTAAACCACGCCGTACAAAACCCCGTTTGCGTCTTATTTGAGTACGATTGAGCATCCTTATATTGTTTTTAGCGATTTTGTAAGTTTTTAAAAAAATTAATAAAGTCATAGGAATTAAAACAATATGCTATCAAAAACATATGAACAGTGGATTTTGTTAGGTTAATCTTGAATAAAATTGTGAAGTCGTCTTTTCACAATCTTAGAGGTTAAAAATCGGCAAATGTTTTCTTAAAAGTTTTAAAAAAACAAAACGCACGACTATTAAAAGATCACTTAACTAATAAAGCTATATTTACTTTGACAAAAAACGAACATATGTGTGTTGCATTTGTGATATAAAATTTGATTTAAATTCAGACTTTAATTTTAGTGATAAAAAAGTTCGTGATCATGATCATTAAAACGGAAAGTTTAATGGTGCAGCACATAATAGTTGTAAAATTAATTGTTAAATGCCGAATAAAATACGGTTTTCTTTCATAATTTATAAGGGTACGGCAGCCATAATATCATCTAAGAATTATCAAACAAATTTTTCACTAAACGCAAAATTATTCCACAATCTTATTCCACAAACAATTAATAAAAATAATACTATTAATTGACATTTGTTATCTTATTCTTGTAAAATGAAAGCAAAAAATTTTTTGCTTGTAAACTTAAAAAACTACATTTTAACTCATTATGCACGCTAGAGGTTGAAAAATATTCATTATTATCTCCAACTCCAGTCCGTAAATAAACTTTTCAATTCCCGTGGGTCCTTCCCTTCCCGCAAACGTAATATTACCATTCCAGCCGCTCACGTCCTCAATTCCGCAAAAAAGAATGACACATTCGTAGATAGCTAACTTATACAACTTATGTTAAAGGTTATTTCATAGGTTAAAGCTAACTTATACAACAAATATATCAGTTTTAAAGCTAATATGGTAATACTTTAAATCCCTTTATTAATATAAGAAATAGGTGAAATCCCTAAATTAATATAATACTGCCAACATTCGGGCAGACGGACATGGTCAAATTCATAAGCACGCCATTTTTTTAAAATGAGCAAAAAACATAGTCAATTATAGGCACAAATGTGTTATATTTTTTAAAGAATTATCATTTTTATATTCACCAAACTTTATAATATTAAAGATAATTTCTTTATTCATTTTAAGTTTTAAAATGGTTTTAAATTGTTTGACTTAAATTTTTATAACAAATTATAAAATTTACGTACTGCCACTAAAAATACATTGTTTTTATATTGAAAGTTTTCATTGAAATGTTTTATTGCGGGAAAAAACATTTGCGGGAGTCTCTCGCATCCCGGTAGTTTCTAAATTTATCCCATCCCGCTATCTTTGGCTTCGTTCCCACTCATCCCGCTTTCCACTTGACCCGTTTTTAACCTCTAATATACGCTTCATGATATATTAACAATGCATTTAATTAAACTTTAGTATTAGATTTAATTATTTACAAATATTCTATAAAACTGGAGCGGATTTTCGTTATTCTAAACTCAAATTAAATTAGATTATATGATAAACTAATCTTCAATAAAAATCCATTGCATGTGCTATAATAGCGAGCTTCCATAATCACGGTCACACTTAATTCTATTACTTTTCGGCAAATAAAATTATGGTAAAAACAAATTAAAAAATCTGATTTTTTGTGTCTATAGTGGCATTATTAGTCTAATTATTTGATTGACTTAAGTCTCTATTTTAAAAATAACTATTTTGATATTAAACAATAAACGCATAACGAAGTAACCTTTAGAGCGAAAAATAAAAAACTAATGCGCAGACTTTACTGTATTATGGCCGGTATTAAGGAATTTTACTATATTATACAGTCGGGTTGTGAT
>JAQIXJ010002193.1:0-16729 GCA_034700185.1 Phthiracarus laevigatus | reverse complement strand
CACAATTTTGATTTAAGCTCGTTGATAGCTAGACTATGAATGATTAAAAATAACCTTTATACTCACTGAAGTACTATTTATAACATTGTTTTAAAGTACATAAAAAGTTTTATCGAAACAATAATAATTAAAAGTTTTGTTAAAAATAGGTTTAAAGTTGGTTTAAAAATAGAACTCAATAATGAAAACCAACAATATATTAGAAGTCAAAGTGAGCGCATTACTAATGTTCATTCTTGTTTCATTTTGATTTTGGTATTGATTATGATGATGATTAGATTATATCGTACATTACTGTATATTTGAATTATTAACAAGTATTCGGGAAAAATGATCTTTGCTATGCAAAATTATAATTCTATTCTATATTAGTATACAATAATAGCTTAAATTATTATTTTATTCGGCTAGCATTTAAGAGTTTTAGTGTTAAGAAGTGAACTCTTGTGATTGTTTAACCAAAATTTATCATTGACTCACTTGAGATATGAAAGTATAATTAAGCTAATGATTTACTGTTTATAATCATATGTTATTTCAAATTTTTGTTGTTTTTCATTTGGCTAGCATATAAATTTGCATTAAAGTTTTTAGTTAACATCAATTGTATGTTTAGCAAAATTTTAAACATATGTTTTGTAATCAATTAAGTTTTTTTATAAGTCTTTAAATGTCATGAACTTAATCATTAATAGAGTTTAACTGAAATTTAAATTAAGAACTAAAAGTTTTCCGACAAATTTAGTCAATAAAGTTTCTAGGTTGTATAATAAAAATTAGCATTAACTAATAATTTTAAAGTTTATAATGAAATAATAACATACATTAATTTCATTTTCATATTATGTATATTATGACCAGTGATTGTCGCTGTATTCCGTTTTAAAGCAGAGAAATGTTAAGCATTGAGGAATACTAGGATTGGCATATGTAAAACTTTTCTATTCTTTGAAGGAATACATCGACAATCTCTGATTATGACGTGTTTTGATCTGCATCATAGTGTTTTAAATTTACTATTATTCAAAAATTAACAACTTATTCATTTTTTAAATTCAAGATTTATTAACTGACTATTTATTGGTTTATCAATTTTTGTTTCTTATATTATTTATATTGGACTTCCATCTTTTTAAAATGTCTAAATTATTTTTATTGTATTTCTTCTTTAACTTAAAATTCTAATAATTTTTTTCCTTAGAGAAAATGTGGTATAAGGTAACCGAACAATCATGCAATCTTATTAATTTTATAGATCACATTTTAATTAAAAGGATAGAATATGAATTCGACCATATCTGTCACTACCTCGGTCCGTATATTTTTTCGCATTTTTTAAAAGATAAGATGAGAAAATAGTTATCCAACTTTAAAGGCCAACATTATTAATGATGATTTTTAGATTAAAATTCTAATTATCTAGACGTATTGATTTACAGTTCATGATAACATGTTTTCAATTATTTTATTCATTATGTATTCATAATATTAATTAATAATAATGGAATTTGGTTCCCATTGATTAAGAATTGTAGTATATTTCGTTCGTTAATTATTGTAATTATCGAATACAATTAATTCTGGCACAAAAAAAACAGATAACTTAGATTAATGATTTAAATTTCAAAAGAAAATAAAACGAATAATAATAACATAATTTTAATAATACCGTTTTGATCAAACAATAACTTAAAAGCATCCAATATTAATAAAAATATTGAGGATTCTAGAGAACTTGCCAACAAAAAAATAATCGAAATATAATAGACAAAACAACATTTGTATTTAAACTCTTAAAAAATGTTAACAAAAACTTATTAATGTATTATTATAAATCCACAAAGACACATACATAAAACTAACGCGTTTAATTTTCATAAAATCTTTTATTTCAAATTAAAATAATTCCAATTACAATTTCAGCTGTAATTTTAGTTTACATAAATAAATTAAATATAATACAGCATAAAATAAAAGTAGAATAAAAAAAATTTTATTTTTCTAAGTTTCAGTTTTGATTTTAAGTTTAAATTCAAATGTTTTTAAAAATCGGGTTTATTTGAAAATACTTGTCGTAATGATTAAACTCATAAACGGTGTTCTTTATGAAAATGTCTAACTAATTTGGATAATAGTTTGCATTATAATAATTAATTAAAACAAAGTTTGGATTAAAAATCTTATTCAAAACAAGTGTTGTTTCGCTTTTTGTAAAGAAAAAGTAAAAGATATGAAATTTCGACTTACTTTTGAATGAAGTAAAAGTGTAATCCTAGCGAAATAAAAAATTGTTAAAAGCGAAAGTAAAATACAAGTGAAAAAAAATTATCTTAAAAGTAAAAGCAAAATACAATTGAAATCAATATTGTCAAAAGTAAAAGCAAAATACAAATTGTTTAACTTTTACTTGTAAAAATTGCATTAAAAAACGCAATAAAAAAGCTAAAGTAAAATGAATATTTTACTTGAAGCAGAAGTAAAATACAAGCAAAATTAAAAATTATTCTAAAAGTAAAAGTAAAATACCATGAAAAATTAAAAATGAAACAAAAAAAATTAAAAGACAATCTAAATAAAATTAAAGCTCAAAAGCTAAAGTAAAGAAAAGCAAAATTAAAATTTGAAAGTTAAACACTACTACTTTTTTTTTATAAAAAATGAGCTAAAAAAATCTTCAAAAAATCGGTTTAAATAAAATAAATTTGTTAATTTTTACTGATGATACATAAATAATAATTATATTCAATGTAATAGTAAAAATAAAAATTAAGAAAATAGTGTAAAAAAACATTTGCATAAGTAGGGAATAAGCTGGAGGAATACTATGTTTATCAGGAATATTAGTAATAATTGTAAAATTTTATTTTTTTAAATTAACAGTTCTATTTTTTGTAAAATATATGTTTGTTGGATAGAAGAAATTAGGTTATTAATATCAGCAATGCACATAATAAAGTTATAAGAATAAAAATATTTTGTACTTTTTCTTATAAATTTTATTTGAATATTGATTTTTAGTCGTATTTAATTTTAGCACATTTAATATAAATTTAAAAATTGGATGTCTTTGGTTAGTAAAATAAGGAATAATTAATCCTTCTGGCATTTTTTATGGATTTTTATCAAAACATAAAAATTAGAGCATCTGTGGTTATTTGGCAATAGATTCGCAAATTCAGTTTTACTAATAAACTTATTGATTTTTCAAAATAATAAATTTTTTCGATTATAGCAGATATTATTGAAGTTTAATCCTTAGTTACGTTTTTATAACTAGTTTTATCGTAGATAAGGTTAAATATTTTTTGATTTAACTGTTTAAAAGAAGTGTACGATTACCTTGTTATAGAAAATATTTTACGCTGTTTTCTGCACAACATTTTTGGTAGCGCATTTGCTTTATTACATCGTAAATTAAAAATCATATGGTTTTGCCGTTTAATTATCTGTAATTAATGTTTCATTGTTTAAGGTTAACGCAATTAGAAAAGAGATGTACACTTTTCTTAATTATTGCCATACATTTCTATGTTTTAACGACACAGTTCTTATAATATTTTATAAGTTTGAGATATATTTTAACTTTTAATATCTTTGTATGTGTATTATTTTTAATTTGTGTTTTTTCTGTTTTTGAAAATAAAAACAAAAGCTTAATTTTTTGAGATTTTAACTTTGTGACTTTTTTCAAAAGGAGAAAAAAATTTAATCAAAATTATGGATTCAACCGAGAGCAAATGCAAAAAATAAATAAAAATTTAAATATTAAAAGAATGAGAAAAAGACAATCAGAATTTTTAAAAATTCTCAAATTAAAAAATAAAATTAAAACAATATTTAAAATTTAAAGTTAAACAGCATTAGAAATTACACATTTTTAAAAGGCATTATAAACAGTAAATAATTAGTTTGAAGTTATTTTAATTAATAAAGTCAATCAATCAATCAATAATATTGGGTGACCTAAATTATATAATTATTTAGCTTTTAAAGAAAAAAGAAATGACAAATAAAATCAAAATATTTATCATTATTATAAGTAAAACTTTTAAAAAAATTGATAAAGTTTAAAAAGCGAAATAGAAATAAAATTTAAATTCCTTAGAAAAATTAAATAGTTTAAAAGGTATTAAATTAAATTATTAAATTTATTAAACTAATTTTTTAGTTAACTTTTTTTTTAAAAAAGGAGAGCTTATGGATTTGTCCATGTCTGTCTGTCCGTCCCTGAAGGTATTCGCACTAGCTCGACTACAGAACTTAACACGTATTTTATAATAGATAATTTTGATAATTTAGAAAACTGTAAATCTTTATAACTACACATTGTGAAACTATTAAAAAACGAGCTATCTATGAATATGTTGTTCTTGTTTTAAACTGTAAAGTCTACGTTTGCAGCTGTTTTTGTTTTGAAAGTTAAAGCCATCATAAGTTTCACTTTTTAAATTCTTAACACAATGATAAAATAAAAGCAAAATTATTCAAGTTTTAAATTTTTTTACGATAATGAAATTCTGTAAAATTTCCAGCGCACTACAACAATATCTTTCTTTTCAACATTCATTAAAAAAACAAAACCAAGGACAGAATTTGTCTTACCAATAAATCGCTCACCAAAAATCTAACCTAAACAGTTTTTTTATAGTTTTTAACAAACATTACCGATACCTGCTCTTCATCAAATATAAATCAGGCATGTACTTAAATAGAAATAAAAATTAATTACCTTAGAAAAATTAAATAATGTAATAGGTATTAAATTAAATAAATAAACTCATATTAAACTAATTTTTTTAAACAGTAAAGTCTAAGTTTGAAGCAGTTTTAGTTTTGAAAGTAAAAGCCATCATGAGTTCCTCTTTTAAAAATTTTAACACGATATTTTATTTTAATAAAGGGTTTCACCAATTTCTTATGTTTATAAATGGATTTTCAGGTCAAATGGTCAAAATGTAGTGTCATATTGAGAAAGTTATCTTAAAAGAGTCATATATGGGCTTTATTGTCAAAAATAATGAAAAATTGAGTCAAAATTATCAAAAATGACAATGTTTGTATCAAAATAAGCAAAATTTGGCCAATAAAGATGAAAGCTACATTGGCATCTGCTGCTAATTTATGTTATAAAAGTGATTTCCTGTCTAAAATGGTAAAATAAGTTTTAAACTAGCAAAAATGACCAAAAATTAGAATAATATTTGAGTGGAATTTGCCGCTGTTTCCTGATTAAATAATTATATATCAGTCTCAAAATTGATAAAAATCTGGCATAAAATCATTAATGGCATAACTCAAAATAAGTTAAATTAAAGTTAAAATTTTTATGGCTTATGCCACAAATTTGTGGTCATTTTGTGATAATCAACCACCATATAGTCAAAAATTTTGGTTAAAAGGTTCAAAATTCAGACTAAAATATATAAGTAAGAACTTAAGTGGCAACTGCCGCTAATGTTTTATATAAATTGAATTAAGGTTTATACACTATACAACTTTATAACTTAAAACTGCTGGGTGCGAGCGAACGAAGTAAGGGAGAGACCATTCACGAAATATTATATAATTTAAAAATCAAAGTCAGATCTTTTGACCTTATCGATCTTGTTTCTCTAAGTTAAATTTCACCGATGCATAAATAGGTTCAATTATCGAAAGAAAGATAAATTTACAAGCACATTAACAGAATTTTAATTTATTGTTCATAAGTTTACTAACTTTCTGAAGATTGTACAGATTTTAATTACATTTTATAAGATTTTTTAAATAGTTTTTTTTGTAAAACATTGATTAGGTTTTTAAAAGTACATTATGTTTAATTATCGCTTTTAATTATGCTAATATACATTTTACACGAGTTTGGAAAACTTATGTTGAAATTTTAAAAACCAAATCAAAAGATAAAAAACTTGCTTTACTTACATTTTTCTAGTCTACGTTATTAACAAAGAAAAGCTAATGAAACCCACAGTTACTTGTAAAAATGTTTTTAATCTATAAACTACAAGTTATTGACTTATCTTTTATGTGTTGTTATTTGGTAAACAGAAATCCTAAATTAGTTTATTATTATTCTGCACAAAAAAATCATAATAATTTATGTTCTAATTTTCACAACACGAGTGATTAAAAACCCAGTTTTATAATAGCTCAGTTAATTTTAAACTGTATTAATTATTTGGACTAAAGACTTACAGTTTTTTAAAAATATTTTCAGATTATGATTCCAAAATAATATTTTTGTTGCATTTAATTTACGTTTTTTAGATTTTTTTTATTAAATTTTACATTGAAATTAATTGGATTTGTAATCTCACTCAACAAAACGTAAGCTAATTAAGTTGAGATGTTTGTACACTTTTGAAAATTTTATCTCACTTTGTTAATAGCCAGCTATTGGAATTGGAATTTCACCTCTAATTCTATTTGTAAATTTTTTTTGAATGACACGAGGCTTTATAGCAGAAAAGAATAAATTAAACAAGAACTACAAATTCGATTTGGGATTTTCTATTTATTATAAATCCGGTAATCACCAAATTGAAAACATTTATTTTCATTGTTGTAATAAAATATTTATTGCATTCTTTCAAAACGTCTATATTATAATCACTTAATATTATATCTTTACTTTTTTCAATAGTTTTTATGCAATCCTCTATATAAATAGAAGATTTTGTTTTGTGCTGGACACAAATTATTATAAAATTATCATGATTTTATCATTAAAATTAAAATAAATACTTTTGAAATATGAGTTTTTGTCATGGTATTTTTGATAATATGCATGTATCGGTTAAAAATATGCATTCAACTTTGAAAATATAGGGAATTCGTTAGCTTTTCTTTCTTTTTAGTTGTGATTTGATAAATTAATTTAGAATTGTCAAAACAGATTCCTTGATCTGTTTTTTGCCGTGCTCAACAAAAACTAGATGTCAACACACGCATAGTTTTTATAAAATTTAATGTCTTCATAATTTTTTCAAAAAAATAGAACGGTATGATATATGAATTAAAGTCCATAACTTTTTTCGTCGCATTCACTTCATCCGGCTATTTTTAAAATCCACGAGTTGTTCCACTGGCATAATAGATTAGTTAACAAAAGAAACTAAAAAAATCAGTAGATACGATTAGTTGCCACTTAAAATAATAAATGCTTTCGATGCATAATAAAATATTATTTTTAAAAATTGTTTACAGTCTATCAATTTACATAAGAATATTGAATAATATTTATTGTGTATGATCCTTTTTGAGTTATATGAGTGACTATCCGTATTTATTATTGTTACTTAATATTGTTATTAATACTAATATTTGTTAAATAGAAAAGAAAATTATTAGCTTATATGTTTGAAGTTAAAATTTAATGGCTCTTTATTAAACGCTAAAATAAACCGAACAATGATAATAAACTATTTATGGAGTTATAAAACTTAAAACGTAATGGAGCATTAGCTCACCTATTAATTTTAATATTAAATATAATTCTTTATTTAAAATAATTAGACATTAAATTATAATTTCGAATTGCTGAATTTATTAAAATTGTCACTACTTAATATTTGTTAAAATAAGGTAGCAAAAAATGGTTTTAATTGAGTTTTTAAACTTTCATTGATTTCCAATAACAATTTTATTAGACTAATCCTTGAGAAGTACTATAAATATATAATCTTTAATCAAGTTTACAGTTTATAATAATTTCATACAAAAGCTTATTGTATAATAATTGCTGTCTCATCCATTTTAGTTTAACATTTATACTTGTCTGTTTTTCTAAATGAACTTGGTCGAATATGTAAATTTGGCAACAAATTAAGGTTTAATTTTTTCAAGATTTTTGAAATTAATTTAATAATCTGTTTAAATTACATTTTGATTTGCGATACTTCTACACATATTTATATAAAAAAGTTTTAATAAGTGATAAAATACTTGAATTTCATCCTCTTAAAGCAAAAGTAATTATAAATCAAATGAAATTTATTTTTAAAAATCGAAATTTAAATGCAAATGAAATAAATAAGTTCCACAAATGATAAAGCAAAACACTTATATTACAAAAAGTATTATAAGTATTATTTTACATATGCCTAAGTTACGATATTAATTTAACATTTCTTATAAAGAAAAATTAAGGCGTAAATCAATAATAATTTATTAGAATCGATAAACTATTTCTTAATTTATCATCGTGTTGGAAATTTGCTGCAAGTTTTTATGACGACAGTAAGTGTTTTATTAGGATATAGCAAAGATGAAACAAACGATAAATATGCATGTATCGCATTATTGTCCCCGTATTTAAAATAGTAAAACGCATTGTTTAGCTTATCGTGCAAATACTGAACAAGATTTTATGGTAATGAGCCACTAATGAGAATCTAATTCTGGTTTAGATATCCCTGCTTACGGAGTTTATGTATCGTTTGCCTAAAAGGCATATTCGGCATAATTAATTAAACATGAACTACACAATCACTGAGAGATTACATTTTAATGAAAAGTTTGATTTTATTTAAAATTAATAACCTTTTCTCATGGATCATAAATTAAGATATCTAATGATTTTAAAAAAATTC
The DNA here is from genome assembly GCA_034700185.1 of Phthiracarus laevigatus. Lineage (NCBI taxonomy): Eukaryota > Metazoa > Arthropoda > Arachnida > Sarcoptiformes > Phthiracaridae > Phthiracarus > Phthiracarus laevigatus. Next base: position 8,138 of record JAQIXJ010002193.1, on the reverse strand, counting down.
TATGTATTGACACTACTTATGTGTTATGAAATAGATTTCTGCACAATAAAACTTATTATAACTTAGTTTAATTTTGTAACACGTTTAGTTAAAATATTTTCTCAAGAAAAAAATGATGTAATAATGATTGATTTATGGTAAAAAAGTAGGTCCCAAAATGCATAATTTGCATTTTAAAACTGCGACAAAAAACAAAATCGATTTGGGTTTTGCCATTTTTTGTTATTCAAGTATTTATAAAATTGAAAAAATTATTTTACATTGTTGCAATAAAATATTTATAAATATATAGCAAGAGCTTAATCGAATTTTTGTTTTGTATTTTCACCCGTGGTAAATTATTTGATTGTATCCTTAATTTTTACAGAAAAACTATTTGTTTTTAGTTCTTATCAAATTTAATATTTACTTGTTTGAAAAGGTAAGGATAATGTTAAAAACTAATATTTAAATAAAATAACAAAATGTTTTTTTGCGAAAAAGTGTTTGAGCAATTTTAATGAAAGCCGATATAGTAATGACTATGAACTAGTCCATATCGAAATTTTATTCCTTATCGTTAATGTATGTTTGTGTACAAAAACTATTAGTAACATAAATGGACACGTTATCATTGACAACAAGTCTAGTTCTTAGATCTAAACCGTTTATTGCTCTAATTTACTTTGCATTAATTAATTATTATTTATTTTTTATAATATATAGTTTTTAAAAACTTTAAAAGCAATAAAAATATATTAAATTTTTTATAATTTGTAAATCGGTTACCTATAGTTCAAAAATTTCCAGCTGCTGTTGTTAAAAACACAGATGTGTCTTCAAGGCAAGGAGAACATTGGGTTGCTGTCTATTTCAACAGTGAGGGGCAAGCAGAGTATTTCAATTCGTATGGGCTCCCTCCGCTCAAGACAGACATTATAGATATAATAGAATACTCAATGGGTGGTGTTACAAAACTATACTCCTACAGGCTATCGACCCTATTACATGCGGAAATTATTGTACACTTTTCTTAACTTTACGTTCCCTTGGAATGTCTTACTGTAATTTTATGACTCTATTTACAAATAAAATGAACTTAAATGATACAATTGTACAAATGTTATTTAAAGAGCTAACCTTTTAATTAATTGATTAATTTTCATTAAATAATTTTGAAAATGGAAAATATTTGTTCGACTATCGATGTTCAAAGTTTTTACAAAAACGAAAAATTTGTGCCTAGAGAAATAGTTATAATCTCAAATAGCTCAAATTCAATGTGTTTTGAGGTTGACCCTGAACTGTCAAAAGATAACGAATCATTTAAGGATCGGATAACAAGCGATTTCATCCGACACAGACATACAGGTTTGGCTTTTAAACCAAGAACGGAGAAATTTATAACACAAAAGGAAGTTCCTGCTTTGTTAAGATAATTCTAAGAAACATGCAGAAACGAAAATTCTAACAGTGTTGGTATTAAAAACAATCAACTGGCTTTAATCTTAAAGGAAAACAAGATTCCATTCACTATGTTGGACGCTCCTTAACTCGATATACTCGCATATGGAGCTGACTGGGTTTGCCACTATCACGAAGACGATAATAATGCACGCTGTGCAATACGAAAAGTTAATTACCTCAAAATATGGATTAAGGAAAAGAGAACATATAAAATTTATTAACTCTGTTTATTCTATATTTTAATACATTTAATTTTAAGCAAAGTACATTGTATTACTCAATTAATTTTGAACTAAATAAAATACTTATAAAATATTCATGTGCTTCCATTATTTGAAACATATTTTTTGCTCCAATGAAATTAATTTTTGTTTTAATTAAAGGAATATTAATATTCATGTTTAGCCTTTATTGTTATTGGCTATTATAAAAAGCGTTTCTACTCAACCTACTTGCAGGTGGATCTAATCCATTCTATATTTCATCGTATAATTACTTTTAAATAAGAACAAAATTTTATTTGGAATTCAATTATTTTTTTAAAATATTGATAAAAGTGAAGACTTATAAAGGTTAACATAATTTTGATTACATTGTTTAATTATTGAATATTAAAAATTAATTAATTAAATAATGACAGATTTGTCGAGTGCTAGTTTAGTCATTAAACCAGTAGCCAGATTTTTACATTGCTTCATAATAAAGTCTTTTAGTTCTCGAAATGTATTCATTTCTTTGAGCGAGAGACCAATGCTTGAAGTATCTAGAAGTTGAATGAGTGTAAATCTGCCAATCACGTTGATCTTTTTTGATTTCTAGTTTTTCGACAGCTGGACTCTTGTTATTAATGTTAGAGATTGAAGCCAATTACATCAAAAATTCTTCGACTGTTTATCGAACTCCGCAATAGGTAACTTTTCCGTTAAACATGAGACGAATGTCGATCATGAGAATACCGCCTTCAACAACATCTTTAACAGACATTATTTTCAACATATTTGAGTACTGCCCATTAGTGTCCATATTATTTACAACATTTTCCTTGTTAAGATTCTTGTTGATTAACGATTCAGCAGAAATAACATTAGACATTTTACTATTAATATTTATTATTAGTATTAGTATTAATATTATTAACTTTAAAACAAATTCAAAAGTATGAGATACAAAAAGTTTTTGTAGTCTTTATCAGCGAACGCACTGTTTAAGTGAATTAATTCACTGCTTTTCAACTTAAAATATATTAAAGCTACTGTTTCAAGAAAAATAATTATAGTGAGTTGAAGGTCATATCAAGCATTTCACAACGACTTGTAAAACCTCTATTGTCAAATTATTTCATCATAATATATTCAACCGTTCTACCTTTAAGACACTGCATTGCTTGTTGTGATGAATTGGTTAGGCGTTAACAGTCGGTAAACGTCATTCAATAATTTTGTTGTGAGTACTGGTAAACAAGTTTTTCAAAAGTGAAAAAAGCACAGTGTTGAAATGGCTAAACCGTGTTATCAGAAAAAATTGCTTTGTCTAGCTTTAGTTAATTATTAAGACTTTAAGAAAAATTTTAACTAATATAATATTCTAGTTATTTTGTACCGAACTGTTATCAGTAAATATATAAAACTTGAAGCAAAGAAAATGTTATTCATATTGACTCTGGAAACAGTGTTATATAAGATTTCGAAAGTGCATTGCGAAGATTCAGTATTCAGTATTCCAAACTACCATTCATTAAAGCTGGAAATAAGATAAAAGTGTATTTGTATTAACATGGACCTACAATAGCGATCAATTAATAAAACAATTTTGGAAATATCTAAAACAAAGAAGCGAATTATCAATTTAAGAAAATACAACCGGCTGCTAGAAGATATATCAACTGTGGTGACTAATACAGTGTTTCCATTCTCAACAAAAATTCAAGCGAAATTCACTATAAGGAATGAACACTTAATCGAGGAGAATTTTAAATACTTTAAAACTGTTTCCAAAGCATTTGAAAACGCAATGAACAGAAATCTCATTGGTCAAAACAATAAAAATCTAATCACACTTTATTTGACACATAACTCATTTCCTACAAAACTATTTGTCAATCTTTGATTTTCTTTCTGAAATGTGTAAACTTTTTTTATTTAATGATAGAAATTTGTTGTTAAGTAACGGTAGTGTTACTCTTGAAATAATTATATACAATTCTAATAACTATTTGTATTTTAATTGAATTATAAATATTTGAATAATGAACTTGTGAGATTTGACTTATAGTTAAGTAAATCTTTTAAAATGGAAAAATATGGGCAGTACTATTGGGAGTTGAAAAATTATGAGTACACAAGGATTTGCAACAGTCTATCCTATTATCATCATGGTCTCACGTACACTATTGTAAACAAGTTCAAGGTTGAGAATGTAAACGAATACTTCAAAGCAATAACAATAGCTTCAAACAAAGTGAGCGCATTACTAATGTTCATTCTTGGTATTTATTATCTCGTAATCGTAGAGGTAAGGGGATTGAGGGTGGTGTTATTAGATAACCACAGTTAAGTTTAAGAAAATAATATATTACATAATAGGGCGGGTATCAAGATGTCTATAAAATTATTTTTGTTATAAAATTTTCCTCCACACTTATTACTCCCCTTCTATAAACTTTTTACAATTATTTTTTGTTCACTTAATAAGTATAAAATAGTATAATAATTTTTATAAAATTACCACACCACTATCACAACCTGCTAAATTGTTATTTATTAAATGTTTTGTCCCCCTTTCTACTTTTTTCTTTTCCTGGTAACCCACACCCCCAATTTTCCGTATTCTTTTTTTCCAAAATCAAAAAAAATATTTTTAAAGTGAACCCACCTCTCTAATCCCTACTTATCTATAGTTGTTAAATTTTAAAGTTAAGTATAAAAAACACCCCCTTTTTGACATAAAAACTTTAACGGCCATCCACAGCTTTCCTTTACACCAACAGCCGAAACTTTTTTCTAATTAAAATAATTCGATTTTCTCTATTAAATAAAAGTGGTTTCACCGAATTCGGCTTAATATACTCGACAACATTCCCTCATTAACTAGAAAATTCGATTTTGTGGCCGAACCGGTCGAGACACATAATTGTCATCTATATATTCGAACTCCCCTTTATTCATGCATTCCAAAAATACCCCACTTTTCCGAACCAGGAGAGCGACAATATTAACACTCTTACCAACTATTTAAAACCAAAAGCAATAACATTACATTTTTAATTCGTCAAAAAACTTAGTCATCATTTGCTATGGTAAAGAGTTTGCGTAATTTATGTTGTCTATTAACGAAATGTCTATTAATGAAAAGCCAAATAATATTTATATTTTAATACCTAAAGTGAAAAAATAAATTTTGGATAAATGTCTTTTGATTTAGCAGGAATCATAGATATTTTTTTTAAATTTTCAATGTTTAAATTTTTTTCAGATATTTTACACTTTAGTTTTAATTAATTGCGATCTGATTAACTTCCAAGTGGTTAAAAAATTTAAGTCCGAGCCCGATTTCGGCCCGTTATGTTTAGGCCCGATTTGGCCTGTGCCCAACTTTTTTGAAAGTTTCAAAGCCCGACCCGACCGGAGCCCATTTCTAATAAAAAACAACATAGAATGAAAATTTTGTTTTATTTAATATCATCACAATTTGATCTAAAAATAATACTTTTTCAACTTTATCAGGTTTTATATGTGTTCTCTTATCTGTTAAATTAAATAAGCATAACTGAAATTTCGTTCTGAATTTTTGTTTAATTTAAAAAGTTTTAAAGATATAAAGTTTTAAAAATGTTAGAATAATTTCAAAGCCCGACTCAGCCCGAGAAATAAAGTTTAAAGCCAAGCCCGACTTAGGCTATATAGGTTCAAGCTCGAACCCGGCCCGGCCCGAGGTTAAGTTTAGGGTGCCAGCGGGGGCCCGATCTATCGGGTGCCCGTGGGGGCCCAATCTATCGGGTGCTCGTGGGAGCCCGATCTATCGGGGGCCCGTTTGGGAGTCTAATCTGATTATTACGAATTGTGAGACAAATATGATTGAGACCAAATTATTATTTTATTGGAGTAATTTGTGTTAGTGTTGTTCAACTTTCAAATTTTAATTTTGCTTTTCATTTCTTTAATTATGCTTTTAAGTTTTATTTTAATTTAGGTTATATTTTGCTTTTTATTTTTCTTTTATTTTTAATTTTTAATTTTACATGTATTTTACTTTTTCTTTTATTAGAAGTTTTAATTTTGCTTGTATTTTGCCTTTGCATTAAGCAAAAGTGAAATTAAAATATTTATTTTTCTTTTGCTTTTTTATTTCACTTTATAATACATATTTTAAAAGTAAAAGTCAAAGAATTTTATTTTTGCTTTTACTTTTAAGAAAATATTTCATTTCACTTTTATTTTAATCTCGCTTTTAAATTTTTTAGATTTAGCTCGTATTATACTTTCTCTTTAACAGTTTTTTCATTTCAATTGTATTTTACTTTTACTTAAAGCGAATGTAAAAGTCAAAAATGGCTCAACTTTTGCTTCAACTTTCAAATAGCGAAACAACGCTAATTTGAGTAGATGCAAATTTTTATCATTATTAAGAAAAAGAATTTTCTTAAAAATAAAGTACGATACTTTTTCAGCAAAATAAATATTATCGCATCAATATTTTTTTTAGTTTTAATTTATCTCGCAACGATAACAGCTATAGTTTTCTAATGAAATTTCTCACATGTAGTGCATCTGGTTTTCGTTTAAGTTTATTTTATTAAAAGGAAAACAAATTATTTCTTAAATAACATTTTGGCTACATTTATCGCTTCAAAAAATTTTTAATTTGTTAAAACTAAAATAATGCGAGATCACTAGGATTTCATTTTTCCACGTGATGACAACATAGAATTATAATTTGTTTATGTTATAAATTTCATTAAGATTAAATAATTAATATTAAACTAAAGTATAAAAAGTGTAATTTCAGTAATATTTATATTCTAAAATAATTCTGCATTAAATTCATTGATAAATATATTCAAAGTTTAAATGAACGACATTTATTATCAAAGAATCTACAACTTAATATTAAAGTGAAAAGTTAACCATAAGTTAATAAATAGAACTTTGTTCAAATTACAAGGCAGTACATCAAATAGAAACAGAACTATTTTGGTTACATACATGTGAATCGGTTATGAAAGAATTTTGAAAAGGAATAAATTGCTCAATGTTTTCTTAATAATTAAATCAAAAACAATTAAAATTTTAGATAGTTTTATAATTAAGTTACAAAAAATTTAATTTAATTAATATGTTTCTACAAAAAATTGGTGGAAATAAAACTGATGAAATAATCTATAACGAAAATAATGTTAATTGAAGTTCAATCATAAAATTAATTCCAGATTTAATTAACAAACGCAGATAAATTTTTATTACAATTTATTTCAAAGTAAATAAGCGAATAGTAAAGTTGTTGTGAGAAAATTGTTTTTTTTGTATTCCCAAGTTAGTGCAAAGCATTTATCTTTGATACAGCGTTATAAATATGCTTTCTAGAGTTGAAGTTAAAAAAAATATAAAATAAAATAATTTATTCCTAATAAAAGCAAAAAACGAGGGCACAAGCTAGGTTTGAACTAGATATTTTGTGGTTTCATAAAAATTTTCACGACTTTTTTAAATGGAAATAATGAGATATGATTGTAATTATCATCTTCCACTAAATAGATTCGGTCTCATTTTTTTATATTAACGATTTCAATTAAAATAAGAAATTTCTTTTATACCACATTTGACGTTAATGGTCTTTACTTCTAAAATTTTTAATCGAATTAAGATTGTACGAACGTTATTTAAAAGAAGATGAAATGATCTTAATGTTTAAATAACATGCTACTTCAGATTATGCCATTATTATTTAAGGCAATTAGGAAATTGCAGATTTTGTTCAGGTTCCCTAAAATAATTTAAACTAATAAGCTAAATGCGTTAGTTATCTTGAAATCAAATAACTAGTATTTTGGATAAAATCTTATTTCTAAAATGGGAGTTAAATGAAATAAGTTAGGTTAACGTATATCCGAAATGTTGGGTTCTGGTCAGTAAGAAATAAGTCAAAAGTTTGGATTAAGTCAAAAATTTATTTTCTCATAAAAATAAGCCGAATAAAACCAATGTGGTCTTCAATTTATCATTAGGGCATAATATGTTTAACGATGCTGTAATATCTAACATTTCTGGGGAATGGATGCCTTATATTATATCTCTTTCATAATTAACTTAATTTTAAATGCTATTTTACAGAATCTTTACAGTTTTATTGTCAAAAGTGTTTGTAATTTACAATTTTCCGGTGATTTTATTTTTGATTGCTGTGGCAAATCTAACGCTAAATAGCAAGTTATATAATCGAGTAGTTCCGCATGATCAAAACGTTAGGTTAACCGTAATATTCTGTTAAATATAAATAACTCCTTATTTTAATCTTTATTAACAGCTTTCACTAACCATTTGGTAGTAAATTTGTTCGCGTTCAGGAAGATTTATTATTTTTTGACCTTTTATTTTAAACTATTCGGTAAGTATTATTGGTTAGCAAATGTCAATTTTATTCGATTTCATACTACTTTAATATTAAACTAAAATCCATAATTTTAAATGATTGTTATA
>JAQIXJ010002192.1:0-16729 GCA_034700185.1 Phthiracarus laevigatus | reverse complement strand
GTTCAAAATCCCTTTATTAAAGTAAGAAATTAATCCAATTCCCTTTATTATAGTAAAGATCAAAATCCCTTTATTAGAGTAAAGATCAAAATCCCTTAATTAAAGTAAGAAGTTGGTAAATACCTTAATTAAAGTAAAGATCAAAATCCCTTAGTTAACATAAGAGTGTGCACAGACAGACAGACGGACGGACGGACAGAATAGTCAAATCCATATATCTGACAAATTTGCAAAGTCAGATAAAAAATTCACATGGAAACAACAATATCGCGGTGTACAATCCAATAAATAACTGATCTAAGTTTAAAATGTTATAAAAATTTGTAATAAAAAGTAAACGTTACAGTTTTATTTAATACTTGACTGCTTTTTTGATAAATAACTTTTTCTATTTGTTGTTATAAAAAACAATTTAAGTGTTAAAAAGTCAATGTCAAGTGAGCGTTTAGTATATTGGTTATTAACTAATAAAGGGCAAAAAGGTTTTATAGCAGTGATTTTAAAAAATGAGGCAAAATCCATGTTATAAAGTAAAAAATAACTTTTAAATGTTAAATTGTAAATTTGTTTTAAAAAAATTCAGAAGTTAACAACATTTATAATAAACAATGACTAAAAAAATTGTAAATTTAATATAAATGGAACATTGCTCAAAATGATTCAAAAATCTTAAAATAGAGAAGTGCATGTGTTTAAAGAACAATAATTAACTGCTATTACATATCGCCAAAAGACCTCATCAAATCTTGGTTTTATGTTTTTGAAACAAAAAACTAATGTCAAAATAAATTCAAAAAATTGTCAAAAATCAGTGTATTAATTTTCCTATTTTTTTCCATATGTGAGCATTTATAACCGGACGACAAGGAATATAAAAATCAGATATGGATAATATATATGTGACCACTAACTATGTAACCAAATTAAATGAGCGTAGAGGGATTTTCACACCAATACAAAACAATAAATTTAATTATAACCAGTGATGGACACGATAAGCGCTCACGGTCGAGCTAGGCAAAAAAAATGCCGCTCAAAGCTCGCTTTCAAGCTATATAAAATGGGTAAGCTCGACGCTAACTTTCATTGCACGCTCGAGCGCTGTGAGTTATCCGAACGTCGATGTTTGTGAAATGTAAAAAATGTAATTTTCATGAACACCTTTTAAAGTAAAAAATGTTAAAAAACACAAAACCAAATAAACTTTTGAATATAGTTATCCAATCAATTTTAAACTACTTTGTTGTAGCATAAATTTTTTAAAAATTAACGGAAAAATCTTTTTAAAAATATTTTTTATACACACTCAGCGTTCGCGCTCGCGCTAGACCCCCAGCGCTCAGCGCTCCCTCTCACGCTCGGTAAAAGTATCACTTACCGCTCACGCTTACTATTTTAAACTTTTAGTACGTCGTTTATTATAAGTAATTATTAGCCTATTGTACTGAAATCGAATTCTTATTAAGATCTTATAATAGAATCTAAATTGCTTTTGTATTTTAACAATTCACAAACTAAAAATACCTGAAATAAAAATATTTTGGTAAACATAATATCTAAGATTAAATTAAAAAAGTATTAAATCGTTAACAATAATACATAAAAACTTTAAAATTAAATAGCTTAATTTATATTGATAAGAGCAAAAGGCAATTCTTTTAATTTGTTGTTTTTAATAATTCTTTTGTCCTATGTTTATTTAGGTACTGTTATTGGTTGTACCCTTTTTGAAGATATTGATGAATGTGTTATACCAAATGTAAATAATGAAACTGTTGATTGATGATAAAGATTTTTATCAGTTGTGATACCTGTGAACTTAAAACTGACAAACTTGCATTTTAATGTTGGCTTAGGCAAAAGACTCATCTTATTATTGAAAGTGGAATATTGCCACAAATACGCAAAATTAATGTTATTACTAATTGTATTCAACTGCAATTCAGTAATCAATTAAACTTTCTCAAAATATTCAAATTACTTTTTCAGCGATTATTATATAAACACCATCAAAAAGAACCGAATTGTTTTAATTAAACTTAGGATTATTCTTATGTTTGATAAAATATAATTTAAATATTGCCAGAGTATTTTGTCCAAACATATAAAATTAATTTTTATTTTTACTATTATGACTTATTTTAACTTGACATATTTTATTATACAAATTGAGCGCAATCAATCAAGAACAAATTTTGAAATTTGTGTTGTTTAATTAAGTTCATTGACTTAAATTTCGATTTTAGTTATATATCTATATTATTATTTTAAAACGTTTAACTATTTGACAAGATTTTTAAATTTCCAATATGCCTTCTTATAAAACGGTTTAATAATATAATTCCACTTAATTCATGGTCATCCTCATCGAGATCCTCGTTTTGACTAAAATTTGATTTAGTTTTCATTTTTGATCTTTGTTTTTAACGATTCTAAGTTATTTTTGAAGATAATGCTTATACAAAAATCATTCATTTTTATATTGCCATGATATCTTTTTCCAGTTTTGTAAAAGATAACAATATAAAAAAACAAGATAATATAGTAAAGCTAAATAAAAAAATTAAAATTTTACAAAAATATTAGTATTTTAAAGACATCTGTTTAAATGTTACTGTATTGTAATAAATGAACATTAACGATTATAATATTGAATTTTTAAAAATTCATGATATTTATCCAAAATATTATGTAGAATATAGTTTTTTACGTTTTTATTTTTATTATAATAAAATAAATCTCATTAGTGTTTTTAATAAAACTAAAGTTTAATCATTTTAAAGAACGCTGGTTGTTCCAGTTGTTGCGAAAAATATATTTTCCCGAACTAATTAATCTAAACACAATATTAAGAGAGTTATAGTAAGCATGATTACTAAAATTAACGATGAAAGTTACGCAAATTGGAATTCTAGATATTAACCAAAACAAATGATCAACCCAATTAAGCTTCTTACCGAGCTGCATATAAATCTATAGCTTTTTTTTTGTTAAATATTCGTACATTTCGCATGTTAAAAATAGTCATTGTCGTACACAAAACTAATTTTTATCGAATTAGGTCGAATTTAATTAATAAATAACTAAAAAAGTTTTTGTTCAACTATTATTAAGCATATTTCACTATATTTGCAATATCATCTTTTGTAAATTGTCATTAATTCTAGTTTTCCACTTTACTAGTTATACAACATATTATCTTTTTCTCTGATAGTTAATAAGAGATTGGATGTAATGAACATTATAAGCAACAAATTAACAATAAACAGCAACGGTTAAATGATTTTTAATTAACCTTCAATTTTTGGCAAATAATGCATTATTACATTGAATTGGATCTTGAGAATGTAATGAGTTAATTTTAAAAAACGAAGTGTATTATAAGATAAATTTTTACAACGAACTAACTAAAAGTGATTAAGAAAGTCGTATTTAATTACAGTATCGATCTGTTTCAAGCTTAGAAAATGTTTGCTTTGTTATATTTCAAATAAATTTCATCGCAGAGATTATGAATATGAAGTAAATAATTATAAACCGTTAATTTATAACACATGTAAAATAGGCTAGATTCGTAACAATCCCACAAAGATGTAGGTTTGTTTGCAATTTCATAAAACCCTTCGGTTGTTTTATTCAAGGAATGTTGTAAGGGATTGTTTGGGTGGCAGCAATTTTATTGTTTTTTATTGAAAATTTAGCTTAAAATAAATAAAATAATATATTTTTGTCAGTAAATTTTGATTGATTACTTTACTATGTATGCATTAATAACACATTGATTTAAATAACAACACTATAAATTATTTTGGTAGGTTAATTATTAAACAATAAACAATCGAATACAACAAACAACTAAAATATTTTTGATAATGATTTCAAAAAGTAAGGTTATTATATATGAATATTTGAACAGATAATTGATTAGGGTTTTTAAAAACTGTTATTAAATTGAGACACGCTGTTCTCATTACGAAAGGTTTTAACCCATAATTTTCTAATTTCTAAACGACTAATGAGTTTTTTTCTATTATTAATAAGTTTGTGTAACAAACATCATGTTTTGCAATGATTAATATGTGAAGTTTTGAAACAACAATGTATTGACTTAAAGTCAAATAACAATAAGTTTAATGTTTTAAAACTATTAACAAGCTTTTTTTGCTTTTCTGTATATAAGGTTCAACTTCACAATCAGTCTTATATTTTGTTTTGTAGCGATCGGTCGCTCTTTGATCTGGAGAAAAGAGATTATTTTGTATTCGAATATTAATAAATATTATTCATTTTAATTCACTGATTTTTATATTTTAAATTAATTGAAAACATTGTGAAAGCGTTGTAAGCTTTAGGACACAATTAAATAAGTATAAAATACAGTGGATCCTATTCTGAGAAAAGGAATAGTAATGAATTGTTAGATTCGATATTTTTTACTCAATCACAATAGAGACTCAAATTGATTCCGGTGTAATACACACCCCGTCTCTGGCTGTAGTATCTTAGCTGTCCTGTGGTCAAAGGCATATTTCAAAACAATGTATAATTAATTTTATTTTTCAATTTTTTACAAAAAACTAATAAAATAAACCTTCAATTTATTCAGTAAAATTTCTAAAAAAGAAAATTCAACATTGAATATTAAGTTTATAAATCCTATAAACATAGTAAAAATTTTTTTAATTTTAAATATTCCGAATTAAAGTTTATTAGTAAAGATTATTTTATAAAAGTCTTAATCTGTATTTTTTAACTACACGTTTAATTTAATTTAATTTTTCGTTGTCAGTATGATTTTTATATAGAATTTTATTATTGAAAGTTTGCAGAAGCTTAATTATTGAATTTTCGAACATTTGGATTTTTGGTAGTAAATAATTAAACTTTCAAAGAGAGCTGATACTCATTTCTATATCGAAAACATCACTATTTGAACCTGTATTTATTAAAAATTAAAGGAAAGTTTTCATAATTTTCTTTATTAAAATATGACTAAAAAGTTTGATAAATATATTCTTATTTAAGAATTTGTGACAATCAGTTAAACTCTAATATTTTCAATTAAAGATAACAGTTTCGTTTAACTTACTGTTAAACTTTTTTAAAGTCTTTATGATTTTTTGTTATGCGAAAGTTTAGTTATTTTCAGAACTTTTGTTTATATTAATAATGTAATTTAAAACTTTTGAAAAAATATTTTAAACATGAGTTTACACGATTTTTTAAATATGAGATGTGTTTGCTAAGTATTGTAGACACGAAATCAAATTTAATTTCATGCCTACTAGGTATTGCCTGAATTTATTTAGTCCATAGATAACAGCCAAACATTCCTGTTCTGTGACTGTATATTTTCTCTCGGCATCGCTTAATAATCGGCTGGCATATTCAATTGGATGCCATCTTTTATTTGTCTGCAACTGATATAGTATCGCACCCAAGCCTATGGAACTCGCATCTGTCCGTAGCTCGGTATCAGCGTGTTCATTGTAATGCACTAACACTGGTGTACTGCAGTATTATTAACTCATAGCTCAATGAATTATTAAGTGATATTATTCTACGTTTTTAACTGACATTATTTCCGTTAATTAATTAATAGCTAACATAAATTTTTTTATTAAATTTTATAAAAATAAAGTGTATTAAACGTTTAATTTTTTGACTCACTTATTGAGAAAAACAATTTTAACTTTTATTATTATGAAAGTGTGCAGTAATTTCACATAATTTTTTAGACTCTTAAAAAATTAAATTTAAAAATTATTTTAAATTGAAAAAAATCTATCATGTTATAGCTTAATTTATTCATTTTATTTTCGAACCTCATAACTAAATTTTATATTACTGAACAGTGAATAATAATTTTTATTTTTGTTTCACTTATATATCTTATTTAGAAATCTATCAATTGTGTTATGTAATTACTATTCTTTTAGTTAACGATATGATACACACTTTATTAATAAATGTAAACTGTTTATTGTGAATTTTTTCTCTATGCACATAACTAATAATAAAGCATACTTTAAAATAAAATTTCTAAACAATCATAAGTTTGAGGTTTTGATTAGACTAGTAAACAGTGAGCCGAATGTTGGATTTGGGTAGGGTTCGGGCTCAAACTTTACGAGTAAGGGTCAGGATGGGTTTTAAAATTTTTATTACAAAACGTGACTTTATAAAAATACAAAGATATGATCAAATATTTAGGAACCCTTTAACTATTTTTTAATAGAACTTTATTTATACTAACGTAAATTAAAAAATATTATTGTTAAACAACTAAAATAAACATTTTATTGGAATTTATTTTTGTTAAAAACTATTGACATTTGCTTAATATGGATATTTGGGTAGGGTCGGGTAATGTTCATAAGTCTCGGGCACGGGTAGGGTTGGGTTCGGGAACTGCTATCGATTTACTAGTCTAATTTAGATCACTTTGATTTGCACATAATAACTGTTGTTGTATTCAAAGGGTATTTTAATTATAACAATTATCACTATATTCATGATGATAAAAGTTTCCATTAATTATATTATTTATAAAACTGATATTGAAATACAAAAATGTTTTTTAATTTATTTAATAATTTGAAATTTTCTTTGTAATTTAATAAAACAACTTTTATTCCGGAAACGCTTATTAATAAATTCAACTGCTCAATTAAGTTATTGTTAATAAACAACTTGACCTTTAAGGTAAAAGTGATTCAATTAGTATGGTTTATATAATTAAACATTATTTATGTTATATCTGTATAAAATATAATTTTTAATTCAATAATTGTAAATAAAAATCATTATAAACAAAACTAAGAATGCACAAGTTGTGAGAAATGCCCTTGAACTTGAACAAGGTGCTAACTCATAACTAAACAACATTATAGGCCAGCACTACAAATACAACATTAACATATCCATTCCTAAGCAAATTCCAAAGCACCTAATCATTTATGTTTCCAATTAAGTTATTATTTCCACATTCCCTTTATATCTTATCCCAACTTTTCAAAACATTTCCCTAACCATCCATTCCCTTTAAATCTTATTCAATCTTTTCAAAACCAGTAATTTACCATCCCAATCCATTCCTATTTTATCCGAACTTTTCAAAACTTTTTAAAACATTTCCCTAATCATCCATTCCCTTTAAACCTTATTCAAACTTTTCAAACCCAATTACTTACCATCCAACTCCATTCCTATCTTTTTCAAACTTTTCAAAACCCATCCCTAACCATCCCACTCTCTTCCTATCTTATCATAACTTATCCAAAATTTTCCAAACAATTCCTTTAACATCCCACTCCAATCCAATCTTATCCAAACTTTTCAGAATTTTTCCAAACCATTCCCTAACCATCCTACTCCCATCCAAATCTTATCCAAACTTTTTCGAAACTTTTCCAAAGTATTCGTTAATCGTCTCACTTCCTACCCATGTTTTTCGAAAGTTTTCACATTTTAAAAATTTACTTTTAAATAGTCCTTTTTAAAAACCTTAATAAAAATAAAATAAATTTTAACACTTTTCAATTGTCTAATAATTAACTTTTTTCATTATATGTATGTCTGAAAAATCAAATAAAAATCAACGTAGACATTTTAGAAAAAAACAGGCTAAAAAATAAATTAAGGCAATTTTAGCTCTCAAAAAGGAGCTTTGTTATGACAAAATTGAATTAAGAACAAAAATTAGGGGGTTAGAGTCTAAATACAAACGAATGTTCTCTGACTGGATTAAACTTAACAAAAAAATGCAGAAAGGTGTGCACGGATGAAGACAAAATTCGATAAAGATTATGGTTCCGAAGGATCTTTAGAGCAAAGACTTAATAATATGTACAAAATAGAGGCAGACGAACTATTAAAAAAGCTTGACAAATAGATACAGAAAATTATTAATTATAAAAATAAACTAAAAGTATTGTAAATAATTAAATTGTGTTAAAACTATTAAACAAGAAAACATGAATCCAAATCTGAATCAAAAAACTAAAGTTAATGAACTTCAAAAAAGGTAGAAGTGATTGATAAGCAATGTATTTATCAAAAAGAATTCAATACCATTTGCAACATGTTGTCAGTAGTTACGTCAGGTGTAATAAAGAAGGATAATCTCCAGATAAAAAGTATATTAACTTATTTTCAGACAAATTAAAATTTGCACTTTTCTCCTTTAAGATCGTAATCCACAAGAAACATTATTTTGTTCAAAGGGACACCGTATTATAGGTTGTTCCAATCATAACGGTTAAAGAGTAATTGGTTTACTTCAGCAAAACAATCAATGAGTTAATACTGAGTTAACATTTGAATGTCTATGTGGAGAATCCTTTAAACTATCACCAGGAAAATTAAACGATAATAATTCTGCTGGAATTTTATTAGGTCACCAAAAATCACACAATTTACATGATCAACAACATAATTTACCTGGAACTTCTGCTGATAAAAACTTGTTAGATAAAAAAAATTTAGCCACTATGACTACTCCTTTACCTTTTATACTAACTCCTACTCTTTTAATTAATATAAATCCATCCCGAACTTTCCTACCTAATGGTCCACTGATTCCATTACTTCCTAAAACCAACGATTCTACATCCTTAATCTCAAGTCAAAACATCGAAGTAAAAAAAGAACAAATTAGTTAGTATGATAATTGTTCATCACAAAAAGAAGATAATTCTATTATAAAATCTTTGCTTGAGTCTAACAAAAGAAAAAGATAAGGTAATTAAAAAAATTTATTTTAAAATTTAAAACTATTATTTCTTTCAACAGCAGTACCACGTAAAGTAGTAAAGTTTTTTCGAGCTAAAAAAAGCGATGAAAGCGAATATTTTTGTCGACACACATGATAATTGTTGGTATAAAAGCTGTTGACGTATGTATTGATAAGCATAACTTAACAGCTGCACGTGCTTAAATAAATCTATTCAATAAATGACAACCAATATACTTAGAAAAATATAGGGATTTTGTTAGGAACTTTATAATTTAGATTGCAAGAATTATGCGCTGCTCCTCTATATTTTCCAGTTAAATGATCATGATTACTGTTTTAAACTCATAAAATTCAAATCCAATTATAAAACTATTTGGATATTGTTAATACGTTATGATTTTTAAGGTTCAATTAATGATTACATATAAAACTAAAAGTTAAACGAACAGGTTTTAGGCTTTGATTTTTTAATCACTTTTCTCAGGTTCATTAAATTTTCATTTTGAATGAGCCATTTTTGAAACAGCTGACTGGTTCTCGCTTTCCCGAACGCTGTCGCTCTTACTATTATGAAGTATTCTTTCCATAAAACGATCATCTTTTCGTGTACAGGCCACTTTAAAAAAACTTTAATGTTATCATTTATATCTTTGCAAATAGAACTCAATTCATATTCAATTAAAACTATTATAAGAATAAAAAATCATTTGAATTAATGTGATTTTGGTTAAACATTTATACAAAATTTTGTGCCTGAAAACTCACATTTTAACTTCACTAGTTTAATTTTATTACAGTTTATTCTACAGTAATACTCATAAGTTTGCAAATATTTTTTTGTTGGCTTCCGTTTCCGATATCTTTTAGATCGAAACTTATTAAAAAACTTGTTTCTGATATATATGTTTTCAAAAAAAGTGTTTAATGTTGGTCTTCCACGCTTTTTTTCTATTAAAAATAAACTAATAACCGAAACATTTTAAGTTATTTAAAGTTAAACAATAATATTACAAAAGAAACTTTATGCATTACCAAAGTACAATTAGTTGTTTTATTATTAATAACTTCACGATTTTCCACAATACGTACAGGCTCGTTAAGCTGACAACATGATAAGATCCTGTCAATTGAAGAAAAATATACTTTTTAGTAGTATTGTTTCTTATTTAAATCTAAATTTTGCATTTCTGTTTTTATTTTATTTAGATTGTCGTTTTATTTTTATAGAATTTTTAATATTTCTTCAAGAAAAGTGAAATTAAAATATGGAATTTATTTTTGCTTTTTTATTTCGTAATTTAATAAAGTATTTAAAAATAAAAGTCAAATTATTTTTATATTGGATTTACTTTTACCAATATTGCTTTCAATTGTATTTATTTTACATAGTCTTTAAGCAAAATTAAAAGTCGAAATTTTATTTATTTTACTTTTACTTTAGAAAACGAAACAAAACTGCTTTGTTATGCTGAAATTTTTATATAAATGAAAATGGTGATAGTTATGATCATTTGGCTTTTCATTAACATTTAAAAGCAAAGGTGCACATAAATCTTATAGGTTGATTTGAAACTGCAATATTATTGATGATCATTTTTAGATTTTGTTAGTTTATACTGTTGCTTTTATATAATTTAAAATGGGTATTAAAAGATAAATTTTTTTTTCGCATAGTACAAATGAAGCTATTTGACTTGGGATTAGAGATACAGCCAGCGAAATACTATTTTAGCCTTGATAGCGCTATATTACATACCCGTCTGAATGGCGTCATAACTTTCTGTTACGTAAGGTATCGTGCTGGCTGTATCTCTGCTTTGGATTCGTCTTTGTGTGGGACTTTTTCAGCTCACTTTGAAAAACTGGAGTTATTGGATATAGGGATTCGTGTCTGTTTGTCTGTCAATGTGGCTGTATACTTTTTCGAATTCTTATGAATTTTTCAAATCTTTTGATTTTTTAAATTTTTTTGATTTTTACTTCAATTTTATTTAACTTGACAACAATGCCATAAATAAAGCCCAAAAAATAACTTATTTTTAGTGTTATAATATTGATCATGATAATGACTTTAAAGGCAAATTATTGAATATCTATTTAGTTAAAACAACTAAAATAAAGACAGATAAAAAGTTAATTTTACTATTTTCTATTTATTTATTTGCAAAAATATATGTATAATATGGATTTTTAAGCTAAAATAATGAATATAATATTGAGAATAACTTATTTATTTTTACTTTAAATTTTTCTCTCAACTCTAATAAAACCTTATTTTTCATTATATCTTAGAAAAAACAATTTCAATGACTAAATCTTAACAAATTTTATTTTTTATCTGACTACAATAATATCAGCTTAATGGATTTGACTTTGTCTGTCCGGTCCGTTTGTCTGTCTGTGCACAGTATTATGTTAGTTAAGGGATTTTTACCTATTATGCAAATTAAGGGATTTCGCAATTTTCTTACTTTAATAATTTGTTTTTACCTATTTCTTATGCTCATTAAGGGACTTTGATCTTTACTCAAATTAAGGGATTTCGCGGATTTATATAGATAATTAAGGCATTTTAAGGTCAAAAATGAGCAAATTTCCATCAAAATAGGCAAGTTTCTGATAAAAATAATTTAAATTTAGGTTTAAAATTGAGTGGCATATGCCGAGTTTTCTTTAAAAAATTAGCAATATTCCGGATCAAAATAGCAAAAAATTAAAACAACTGGCCAAAATATACATATTTAGGCAAAATCGACCAAAACTAAGAATAAAATTTGAGTGGCATTTGCCGGTTTTGCTATTAAAATACTGACTTTGCGACTCAAAAAGTCAAAAAACTACCGAATAACTAGCCAAAATGGGCAAAAGATTTGATTATTAATAAAAGTGTCATATGCCGGTTTTTGTTGTAAAAATATTGACTTACACACACAAAATGGTAAAAAAATGAAAATATTCTGTCCGACATAGGGCATAACTAGGCTATAATAGTAAAACTTTGTATTTTAAATTAAGCGGCTTATGCTACTATTTACAGTAAAAATTTGGAATTTTAGTCTTCAAAAGGTCGCAAAATCTAGTCAAAACAGTGGAAATTCATCAAAAATGTCAAAAATTAGTGGCATTTGACACTAATAAGCGATAATAAAGTGTATTTTATTTGATTTCATTTGCTTTTAGTATAATGTTTAACTTTTAACAGAAAATATAAATAATGGTAGCGAGCAAACAAGATAGCAAGCCACCATATACTATCTAAAATTTTAACAGCAAAGTCAAATAATATGACCGTTTCCAATTGTTTTTTTTGGCGATAGACCTAATAATTGTGGGGTCTCAAAAATTTATCGAATTTGTATGACAATCTCTTAAAAACTTTAAAATATTGCAAAAATGTTTTTTTTGTCTATAATATTTATTTATAATGATTAATAAAATCTGTGTAATAACCTATCATTAGTAGTATTGCCTCATACAATTTCTTAGATTAATCTAATTTACCGTTAAATAAATAGATTTATATAAAATTCCGTGCTTTAGTCATAAAAGTTTGCTTATGTAATTTATTAACAAATTTAATATAGTAGTAAATTTCTGAAAAAGTTTACATGCATTCTTATTTATATGGTTTGCACCGCTTATACTTGGCAATGTATACAAAAATTAAGTACATTTATTCTTATGAAATATATATCGTAGATTAAATAGATTTAAAATCAAGCAACTTTTGCACATACTGAATTAATTAACAAAGTAAAAAAATCTATGTTAGCGCATTAGTAATGTTAATTCTTGTTAAAATTATTTTTACAGTTAGAAATAGAATATTAGGACAAATAGGCCAAATATTTGTTACAAAATGGGCATTAAAATTGTCAAAGATGTCAAAATTTTTTCCAAAATTCTGGCAAAATTGATCAAAAAACAAGTTAAAAATTCCAATATGAGGTAAATATTGATAAAAAACTATTTAAAATTTTGGATCGGGAGCTCCCGTTTATAAATTTCACAGTATACGAAATGTCATGATGAGGTCAAAAATGAGAAATTATTGTCAAAAATAGTAAAAGTTTTTAGAAATTTCTTTATGTTTCTAAAACTGTGATAAAAAATTCAAAATATATTTTATAATTTCTCTTCAAAATTGATGTTTAAAAATTGGACTAAATGGCAACTATGTGTATGCTTGTATTGTTTCCATTTTTTTAAATCGAAACCGTAATGTAAAAAAATATACATTTTAATTTAGGTTATTTATATTAACAAATTTATTTAATTTATGATATTCAAATATAAAACTGAAATTATTTTCGTAGATTGATTAATTTTTGTAAGATATTTATATTAATTAATACAATTAATGACAACATTTTTACTAAAGAAGAACTTAGAAAAATACGAACTAAAGAATGAATGAAGATAAATGGTGAAAATATTTTATAGAAATTAAGAAATATGAATGCGATAACTGAAAAAAGAAAAGCATTGGATTTGAAGCTTTGATGTTATGGCTTATAAAACTCAAGAATATATACTGAAAAGAAAAAATATGAACATAGCCGTGATACAGTAGCTAAAACGACTTTCAGGTTTAACGAATATCTCCGTAAAAATCAACAAAATCGAGAAAAAGTAGCGCATAGATTGTCTAATTTTATAGAAGAGTGGTTCCTGAACCTTCTATAAAATGTCAGCATTTGACGCTATTGACAAAGAAATTACCACATTCTAATCGAATCATTGATTAGTGATTTGGAAAATGTTGAAAAAAATACGTTATTTATACAAAATGCGATCAAAAATGAAGCTCCATTTAAACATCTAATCAAACTTTTGTCTAAGAATTCTATTTAGTTATATAACCACTGTCAAAGTTTTAAGTTAGTAAGCCTTAAATAATCGATGCCCAAAGTGTCAAACAAAACCGAATCTAATGATTAAATGCTACAATATTGTATCTTTATTTCTGTTTTAATGAAGATTTGTAAATTACATTTGTTCATTCTAGCTTTGTTATTGTATATTATCCAGTAATAATGTTAATGTTTATAAATATTTTTTCACATCCTGTTGCAATTCCACAAATCGTGAAATTTTTGTCTGACAAAAACTGAAAGAATGAAATTTATATTCTAACTGTATACCTAATTAGTTGGAAATAATTGTAAGGATACAAAATTATTAGCCCATTTTTGCCAGATGATCGTATATTATAGAAAGCAGGATCATTATTTGTTTTGTAGGAACCAAAATCAAAACAAGATCGAAACGGTCAAATTATCTGACTTTGTAAAGTTAATTTCAGTTAGTATATGGTCGCTAGCTCTCTTCGTTTGCTTGCTCCAATAAGTTTATATTTTTTTCATAAAATTGAATTTTTACTGATAAATTTAGTTTTTTACATAAAACAAGCCAATATTTAATTCTATTTTTAAAATTATAGTCATTATAATTACAATGAAAACGGAATATTTCTATCGGATTTTAGGCTATTTTTATCAGATATTTATCATTTTGGTCAAAACTTATAATATAAAAACGGAATATACCGTTCTTATTTTTGATTAATTTTACCCGATTTTTATTATTTTGGTCCAAGCTGCTACTAAATAAACGGATTATCCAGTTCTGTTTTTTGACTACTTTTACCCGATTTTTAACATTTTTATCCAAATTTTTACTATAAAATGGGAATATCCTGTTCAGTTGATAACCGTTTTTGTCTATTTTTGACATATTTAAAGCTGTTTTCATGAAAAACTGGAGATCACTATCACAATTGTAGCCTTATTTTTGTAATTTTTGCTTTATTTTTCCAATTTTTATCTGTTTTTTTTGCCTATTTTTCACAATTATTTTACCAATATTTTGCCCATATTAACATGAAAGTCCCTTAATTAGACTAAGTTATCGTTTAAAATCCATTAAATAGAATAAGATATATTTTTTAATCCCTTAATTAGAATAAGATTTCGTTTAAAATCCCTTAATTGAAGAGTAATAAAGATCAAAGTCACATAATGAGCATAAGAAATAGGTAAAAATCAATTTATTAAAGTAAGAAAATGGTAAAATCCCTTTATTAAAATAAAGATTAAAATCCCTCAATTAGAATAAGATATCGGTTAAAATCCCTTAATTAGAACAAGAAAATGGTAAAATAAAATCCCTTTGTCAAAGTTTATATTTAAATCCCTTAATTAGAAAAAGTGTGCGAACAGACAGACGGACGATCAGACAGACAGAAAGACAGACAGACAGATGGACATACCCAAATCCACAAATATGTCTAAAAAGTAAGATAAAAATTATAATCTTAATAAAAAATAAATTCGTTGCAACTATGTATAGTGGTATATTTTTGGAATCGGAAACAAAATCTTCCACTTGTAGTAAATATTGAGTTCAATAACTGTCATGAAAACGATATCACTTATAATTGCAACCAAATTTTATAAAAACAGTAAGATTTATATTAAATACAATCTGATTTTAACTGCAATTGTAATTTATGGATGTGTTAAATTAATTAAAATTATTTTTTTCCGAATTAAAATAATCTATGAATATAGTTATAGTTTCAATTTTATCAATCAAATTTTAAAAAATTATGTTATGAAAGCTATTTAATTTAAAAATTTTCAGTCATAATAATTACCATGACTTATAAGCATGTGAATCCTTTGGATTGTAGTTGTTATAGCTTGTATTTTGTTTTACATTATATATGTAATAGATTCATTTTTCTAACTAATATTATAAAAAATAAGTTTTAGTTAAAAAGCGGACAATCTTTTATAAAATTAAAACAATTTTACTGTGAATAAATACAAAATTTATAAGGACAATTATTTAATTTTTAATAAAACTCCATTATTACATTTAATAGTTTAGTGAATGACGTACGTTGTACACAAACGAGTGAAACGTAAATTTGATTTAGTGAGACTTTTCTTTGAATTACATCGTAAGTTACTTAAAGTAAGATGATTTTTATAGTTTGATTGAAGTTCTAAGATTCATATGACAATAATCTAATAGATGTTCAAGATAAGAGGTATGATTTATCTAAACACAATAATAAATTTATAAGCAGAACTTCCAAAACTGCTATCTCTTTTTTTATTTTCTTAAATTAAATTAAAACAATTAATTTTTAAATAAATTATTTAAAATTGTTTTATTTTTACGTCACCATCTCTACCAAAAGAACTGTATTTAACACTTCACTGGACCAACGGTATAAAAATCGCCCCAATCTCTATTTGCGCGCTCATAACATTTTTATTATAAACGAGGATTTTTTTGATACTTTAGGTATTCCTCGTTTAACATATCTTGAATATAATAGTAATATTTCGTTGCTTTATCTCTTCAGGGAAAATTTATATACCCAATAAAAACGGATAGGGTAAATTTTCTATCCCAAAATACCTTATGTGGATGACAAAGCTTTTCAATGCAATTTTCCCTTTTATGTTGGCGTTTGCAGCAAAACTTTAAGCGTTAACGCATAGATATGCAGTTCTAAAATGTGATACGCAAAGCACTGTTTGAAGGCAGTTAGAAATATTTATCCCATAGTACCACTTATAAAATAATTTTAGGTGTTCCAGTGAAGTGTTAAGCTTACAAAATTATTGGAAAACACTTGAGTGGTTAGTAAATGAAGATATTAAATGAAATTAATAAACAGATGTAATTATAATGTGTCTTTATGATTTTTATTAATTGAACCAATTTGATTGATTCGTTTTAGCGATAATTCTTTTTTGCATTATGTTGAAATATTGTTTTTCTCTGCAAATCTTAAAAAACGTTTCTATCGATTTTAGATATAGACATTATAAATTAACACAAATTATGATTTATTATTAGCTGTTTGCGAAAACCTTATAGAACTCGTATTTTCGTAACACCGTATGGACAATACGAATGGTTGGTACTTGCAATGGGACTAAGGAACGCGTGCTCAGTGTTTCAGCGCATAAT
>JAQIXJ010002191.1:0-16745 GCA_034700185.1 Phthiracarus laevigatus | reverse complement strand
CATAAATAAATAAAACGAGTTGACCAATCAGTTTGCATATTTAATATTTAGTGTTACGCAGTCGATAGAATTTAGGCTAAAGTATATGCATTTTATTTTTACCACTTCAGTAGTAACACAAAAAATATTACAGTTAAGATAATGTTGAATTTTTAGCCCAATAGGAAACAATGGTGTTTTTGGAGTTGCAAAAAACTTTACATCAGTTATAAATATTTAGTGGTTTGCAGTTGTTCTTACAAGGCTTAAACCTCAATGAAAAGCATAGCCATCCTTGTAAGGTAATCTATAGAACAAAGTTACACCATAGGGTTTTTCTCTCAAATAAAATTTTTATTATTATAGACATATTCACGAATTTTCACTGATATATTTATGAATAGTGATTCGAGGTATACCTAAAACCATCGGAAAATGGCCTAAACAGTAAAAAAGTTATTTGCGCGAATAGTGTCGTTGAGGTTGAAATTATACCGGTTTACTGCTGAAGTGTTAAGTAATTCTGAATGCATCACGTTTTTGCAGAATTTAAAGCAAAAACGATTTTATTCGAAACTTAAATCAATTCAACTTTTTTATTGAAATTAATTGAAAATAAATTTGTAGTTACAAGTATGTCAAACAAGAACGACACATTCTAAGAGAGCTCACATTTTCGTAAATTTAAGCAAAATTATATAATAAATAACAAATCAATTTTTAAACCAAAATTCCAAGATCTGAAATCCCTTTATTAATAAAAGATATCGATTAATTCCTCTTATTAATACAAAAGGGCGAATACACTGACAAACAGAATGAGCTCAACTTTTGTACTAAAAATATATGATTAAAGCAATTGTTTAAAGTAAAATAAAATGAAAATATATCTGCCATGAAATGTTTGCAAGCATGTAAGTGTGATAATAGTTTATTTGATTTTATTACTCATATATCTACTAAATAGAGTCATCGCAAAAGTTTCTACATTAGTAAATTTATATAATGTTTCTAAAACTCGATACTTCATAAATTTTTAAAATAGTCGTTTGCCCAAAATCCATTGAGTCCATTAGGTCACTTCTACAGTTATGAGAAGCAATGTTGTATATGATTTCAAGAATATAACACTAAAAATTAATGCCAAGTATTCCTTATAAACCATTTGGAATTGCAAAATAACATCAAAAGCCCACAAACCATCGTCACTAAATTGACAGAAAATAATGCCTTATACAATGCTACAAAGTTTTAAACGCCATTTACCTCTATTTATCTAAATTCGAATCATTCGGCTGAAACACTTTCCTGAATTGAATTTTACAAAAAAAAATATAATAACAATAAGATTACAAAAAGTTACAAAATAAAAACTGAAAAGTCTAAAACTACACGCGATTTAAAAAATTATAACCCATATATTATTATCAAACAATGATTTCGATTACGTTTTTCAGTGAGCGTGGTACGTATTTACGTTTTTCATGTTTGCAATCGAAAATGTAACTGGTGACTTTTTCGGTTTTGTTCAATGTTGCGGAATGCAATTTCGCAGAAGCACTAGATAGTCGGGTGGAATATATATATACACTGACAAAGAAAAGCGGCATCAATAAAAAGAAATGGTTGTTAGATAAAGGATTTTCTTTTCTGTTTCGCGAATTGTCTGCCTTAAAAGATAAAATAAAATGTCAGAACGCTTTGTAACGGCTGGAAATGCGAACTCATTGAGCGCTCTTTTGTATCACAGCGCGCACTAATAACAGCTCGAAAAGCTGTAATCTGTTTACTAGTGAAAACGCGTCATTGAATTATGAGTGCGAGCATTATAAGAAGATTTATATTTTTGTTTTCGTCGCTGGACACTGGAACTCTAGGTTGCGTTGTTTTTTAATAAACTTGTTTCACAGTTTTTTTTGGTAAAAATTGAACTTATAGATGATATTTTACTTAATGGTTATTGTATACGTAAATGTTGCTTGCAATTAAAATTCCGATGCGTTTTGGGGTATGTTAGAACTCTTAATTGCCATTAACTGGGATCTAATAAAAAAATTTGGTGAAATATGCGGGTACTCAATCAATTTGCGAGTGTGTGATCGTACGATCAAATGGTGCCATCAGATCACCATTGTTTTCTGTTTTTAACTCTGTGCACGTATCCGATGGACAAGTATACTGCCCACCTGTGAAAAGTTTTTTGACGCAACTTTTAATGATAGTTTTGAAATTAGAATTAAATAATTAACTTTTATACTAAAAAATTATTTATTTATTTAATCATAAATTGTTATATTTACTAATACAGGTAAAGATATAGTCCATTCTTTATAAAGTTTTCACTTACTCTTAACAACAATCTAAAAATTTCTATTTTTAATTCCAAAATACGTTTAAATTTAAAGAAATATTTCTTCATTTGAGTTTACTTCAAGAGTTCTAAGCTAACAAATAAATTAAACCACCAATATTTTAAAATAGTTGCTCCTTGAAATAAACTCTTATATATATATTTTCTTTGTAATTGAGAAGCACAGTTATTATTTCGAAATTATATGTACAGATTATGTGAAAACAATTGAATATAATTAACAAATTACATTAAATCGCTATATTATATTTAAATAGTTATAAATATAGTCTAATTTTAAAATTAATACATTTTGGCAACAATTATATATTTCGATTCAAATACATTTTCACAAAATTATCACTGATTTTTAGTGTATATATGTCTCAACAATACAACTAATTATTCAGTAACTTTAAAAGCGTTCATAATTAATTTTGCCAGTTGACACCCAAAAAAAGGAAATAAATTACGCCTTTTTATTGATTTTATAATTCAAGCACAATTTAATTTTTATGTTTCGCAAACGATTAATGACATTTATTAAACGTTTGGTTTGTTTTAAAAATAAATTACATTACGAAATATTTGAGTAACACGAACCAAAATATATTTAAAAACTTGATTATATTTAAGATGTATTATTCGTACGTTAGATAATAATTATAATAATAATAATAAATTTACTCTAAAAAATGATCACAATATAGCCTTTTAGCGTTTAGTTAAATAGCATTAGTTGATTATTTTTTTTAAAAAGATTTTTTCAAAAATTTTAATGACAGGAATATTCGCATTAACTTTATCGCAACAAATAGACAAAAAAAACACACACGGTTTACAATCACAGTATAATTTCAAGTAAAAACGTTTTTGTTAAGCGTAAGCTTAAATACTTAAATAAAAATTTTGTAACAATTATTCAGAGCCCCGATATATAGGATATATATTGAAAATTGTGTATTAACTTTATACACCTGTGCATCCATAAACATTGACATATTGACATTTAAAAAAACATTTTTTATCTATGAGTTGACTCGATTTATACTGAATCGAGGATAAATTTTCGTACACATACGCGAGATTAAAAAAAACAAAAAATTAAAAGAATAAATGGCTAGAGAAGTGCAAATGTTAGCACGAATATAGCGATGAAAAATCCCACTCACTCTTTGTTTTTGTTTCTTTTCTTCGTTATCTCCTATTCTATGTCGCTATCCAATACATGAAAGATACAATTCTACAGTGTATTATATAATGAAGTACAAAAGAAGGAGAGTGAGAGAGAGAGAGAAAGAAAGAGAAAGAGGAGAGAGAAAGATACACAGAGACCACTTATTAGTATTACTTCAATTTTTGTTAACTTTGGTCTATACGGTATAAATAATTGGCTTACAATCCATAAATAGATGAAAATACATTTTTTGGAAGTAAACGATTTTTATGACATTGTTTGTTATATGAAAGACATTTATGCTGAGACCGCTACTAATCTTAATTAATTTACTATAATAAACTGGTATGCGATTGGCTATTTGTATGTACGTGTGTGTGTGTGTGTATTAGCTGTTTTGTTATAAGCGCTTTTTTATGGAAGCGTGAGAGTCTTATTTAGATTATTGGTCTTCACTCTTACTATAATAATTATTTATTGATTATGATATGGAACAAAATTAGGTTAATAAAAAAACGCATATAAAATTTAAAGGTTACATTTGCGATGTTAATTCCGTAAAAGCTTATAATATTAAATATGTATACATTAGAATATATATCCCTTCCAAAATTCAATTAACATAGATTATATTTATGATGTATAAAACGGATGAAAACAAGTTATCAAAATAGTTCCGTTTTGTATATATTCGGAATCAAGCCATGCCTTTGAAAAAATTCTCATTCTGTTGCAGACGCAGTCGTATAATGGTAATGTGTTTTTACTTAATTATCATAACAATAAGTGTTACTATTTCTAAAGATCATAGTAAAATTTTTCGCTCAACGTATAAATTTCGCATTCTTATTAACACACGAGTAGGGGTTATAAATTATATCATAAAGTTTATGATAATTTAGAAAATATATTAAATTAGAGCGTTTTTGGCTCAGCGATTATTATGATGTATGAAATCGCTTGAAGTTTTATTAATAAATTTAAGCTAATGTTCTATAATAACTCCTTTACTACGTTCGTTATAGAAAATCAAAAAATATTATCATAGAATACATGGAATAATGTCTTTTTAATTTTATATGCTTGTGCGCACCTCTGATTTTACTAAAAAAGAAGTTATAATAATAATAATAATTCTTAAAATACTATTAATACCTATATTATAAGATTAAACGTAATTAGTTTTTAATTGATTTCCCGAAAATCTATTGAATAATGTTTAGGCTCGGAAAAGGTTTACAATTTTTCTCGATTGCGTGCATCGAATCTGGTTTCATCAAACAAGATTGAAACAGGCTTAATTTTAGGAGAAAATATTTAAAATTCAAACTATTATATTTTTTGTCAATCATTAATAGCCAATTGCATAAACTAGTCGCTATTATAATTTAATTAACATAAGTATTTTGTAAAAAAACTAATAGATATTTACTTCGCACTATATAACATAATTAACTATACATTTTTTATTTATTGAGTGTGTTAACAAAAATTATCCAAACAATATTTTTTCGTATAGTATGATAGCATATTAGCTTAAAACATTACGAGTTCATCAACAATCATTTAATTTTTAATGCCTAATTTATTTATGTCACATCAGAAACCTATATTTTGTAAAAATTCATCTTAAAGCTATTAAAAGTCTTTATTCTTTCGTGCAACTAATTCTTAAACACGAATTCATTAATCATATTTTGTTTTATACCCCCAAAACATTAAAACAAATGAAATTTAATAATTTTTATATCGTTATACTGTACATGTACTTTCAGTATATCATGACAGGGCAATATACAAGTTACGTTTCTGAGTCGTGAGTGGCCGATAAAATTATTATCTTATTGATATTAATACAGTAGGAAATGATTGACCTTTAATTTGTTTTGCGCGAAATAGAATTACAAGTTGTTGCTACCGAAAACTTCTTTTGCTTATTATTTCATTTAATATTATATAACCTTAATAACGTTAATAATTTATATGTTAGAAAAACATACATTCGTGTAATTTCCAGATCGTTTTCTTTAAGCGCTACACTATTTTTACGTCGCATTTTTCGTATTGAACATTATTTAAACATTAATCGGAATAATAGAAACATTTAAATAATGAATGAAAACTTCCATAAGCAACAAATATATAAGTTAATAAGCAACTAATTCTCGCTGAATCAAACAAAAAAAATATTGCCATCACCGCTAATTATTTACAACGATTTATGTTCGAATGTCATACTAATAATATTGTAAAAACGTATTTCTACAATATTATTTAAATAGAATAAATAGGCTTATTTGGTAATAAAATGTAATTAACTAGAGTGTAATTTAGATAACGAAACTTTTCTCATTTCGCATTTATATTATCGTTTTAAAAAGGAATATGTTATTAAATTTAAATCCACAATTTTTGTTATATCATTAAGTTTGTCTCGTGTGAGGCCGAAGTTAACCGATTCAATACGCGATGCATTATTAAATTGAGTGCACTTAAAAAACGACGAAATACAGTGTACATATAGTTTTAATTCGCAAATGCGTTTTTTCGCTCTTAACATTCTATGGTAAAATTAAGGCCTACAGAACACGAACTCGTTATAATGGTTCCAACGGGTCTCTTCCGAATCGATACCCGGTTTAGTAGGCTCGTTGCCGGGAACGCAAGACGTACCCGAACCGCAAGCACCGACGCAACGAAATCCCGCGTCCTGCAAGTTATCGAACGCTTGCTCCAAAAATAAGTGTTTAAGGAAATACCGGGCCGAATATCTGCAGTCGTGTCCGTGATCCGGATCTCGAGACTCGTTAAGACTTTCGCCGAATACCTCCCGACACACCAACACTTTCCCAGAAACAAGAATTCGGGTCAATTTGCGGAACTTAACGTCGGCGAGACCATCACGACCGAACGCGAACGAACCCCTATAACCCACGGTGATGTATCCGTTCGATCCGAATCCCGGTGACGATGGGGGAGGGCTTAACGAATATGGTATCAACGATAGTTTCTTGTTTGTTGGCGATAACTGGGCCACTAAGTCGGGCAGCCGGTAGTATTCCGCTTCCGATTTGAGGCGTTCGCGATCCGAAAAGTTTTCCGGTAGAATGAGTTTCCGGTTCCGAAGGAATTCGATGATGAAACGAAATAGATCGCCATCTCTGTCGATGAAATATCGGCCCTATAGATAACAGAATCGTGTTTATTTTTTTGGGAACCTAATTATCGAATTAATTTCAAGTATGGCTTTGACGGGGAAATTAATAAAATTAAGTACTTAATAGTCTATGACGAAAAGTATTTGGCGAACGAAGTGGATAATTATGTTAAAAGGGTGCATGTATGTGTGTCACAACGCATTATATTAATATAATATTTAGCATAATTCTTAAAGGTATAGTTAAAATAAACGTAATCTATTTCATAGCACTTATTTTTTTGTTCACATAATTATCTGCACTCAACTGCGAGAGAGAGAGAGGGAGAGTATAGAGTTAACGCATTAGTGTAACTCTCATTAGTGTTAAACTATACCACAGTCTGAGTGAATTAGTTTAATTCAGAGACATACGCATAAAAAATAACTAACATTAATGAAACCAGTATCGCAATTACATGTGGACTTCTACAACAAAAAAAGTAATGCTAAAGTGGAGCATACTTTAACTTAATATGATTTACTATGCAATGGAATCGGTAGTTAATTACGTTGTCGACCAAATGAACGCTAAAAATAAAAGCACCGCTACTCCTCTATGTTCTTAATGACCACCGTTTTAATTAATTAGAGAACGCATTTGATTATTAAATAAATGTGAAACTTACGTTTTTTGAAAAAAAGTAATAATATACCTGAGAATCTTGTTGCACCGATATTTTACCAGTGAATAAATCGCTGATAAGCGAATTTTGGTCTGAGGTAAGTGTTGCCAATGCGGTTGTATAGTTGACGCCTCCAACATTCAAGTCGACAATATCTGGAAAGTTGGGCATTCTATTGATGCCAGAAAATAAACGCTTTTAGACAATTATATTTTGCGTTTATGCACATTCGAAGAATAGTAGTCGTGGTTCACTTTCAGATGCTAAAAAATTTACAATATCGGCTCAAAACTGTAATCCATTGAGTGCTACTGGCGTTAACAATGAATTATAATCGATGACATCTGTTGCCAACTATATTTTATGCCAACTATTTTTTCCATAATTCGACGCATGTTTAAGAATTTCAGAGCATAAAGGGCGAGTTAATGAACAAACTAGATTGTATTAGTATTTTTAATTGTATTTAATCGAAAGATAGCATAACGGTTTTAAATGCGTTCTTATTATTTTTTTTGTCGTCCAAAAACGCACATCACATTTCACTTCACCATTCGTAAAGAAACGCGTTCCCTCATGATTCTTCGCTTTATATTGGTATATGTAAAACAAAGACAAACGAAATATTTTCAAAAACTCTCCGTTGCCTTCGTTTTACGTAATCACTAGATAAGAGTGAAACGCGAAAGTACCGAAATTACCTCGAGAAAAGTGTTTATCTCTATAGTCATGCTCACTAAAAATTTATCGATTTTTCCACGAGCAAAAAAAACTGGTAACGATCGATGAAACTATCATTACTAGTGGATGTCGTATAACGACCATCTTTTGGATGATAAAATAAACAGATATAATAGAGAGAATGGGGTCGCTTGTATCGTAAATAAGTTATTGCTTTATAGATTAGTTTACGATTATATTTGTGTTTACCGATTATATCGTTTGTTATGATATGAAAAATCTGTTGTGTATTGTCGTTATATACTTTGGATAACAAGTCGTATCGTTTACCATCATTTTATATTGCACTTTTTTTTATTTAATAGCTCCACAAGTAAAGATGTTTTCGGACTACTTTTGGTGTTTTATAGAACATAGAATTTCTGATTTTTAAAACAATTGTTGCAATAATGCTAATGATGAAGTCCCTGATTTTTTATCATCTGAATCGATAGTTTAACTTTTATAAAAATATTTCTGACCTTCAAAATTAGAATTTATTGTTAATTAGATACTGTTGTGTTTACCTTCCATTTTGATACTTAGTTGCATCTAAATTTAATGCTTGAATTTTATAAAAATCATAAACAAAAAGTCAATAGAATTTAAAACTCTTTTAAGATCTAGATTATATTGCCTTTTATATTATAATCAATTATTTATTTCGCCATTTAACTGATACCAAATAATTAAATTAAATTTTCATGTAATTCATATCTTATAGCTCCAAAATGGGTTACATCAAATCCGATTGCTGGTATATATTATCTGAAAACATTATTTATAATAAAATCTCTCTTCAATACACAACGGGTACAACTAATTCGAAACTTATTATAAAGAGAATTATGTGCATTAATTCTAGCGGTCAAGTATATAAACGCATTTCTAAGATAATAAGTTTAATGTAAACTCTTTGTTCGACTATTTTTTTAACAGAGGCAGCAAAAAATATTGCTGATGTTCATATGATAAATGTAGTAAACTCAAAAATACATGCAACGCCGTATGGATCAAATTACAGATCCATAAGTCACTGCATGTATTATATCATCGGTTTTCTCCGTATATCAATGCAAAAGTTTAATTTTATAATTGAGTGACAGTTTATAATCACAATGATGAATATCAATTAGATTTCTACTCTCCATAATGTTAGCTTTTATAGAAACTATTTTTTTCGTGGGGTAACATGTATATTCTATCTTAGAAATAAGCATTCATATCAGAAATATTTATCACTTTTTCATACAAAAAAACACGAAGTTAAATAGAAATCAAATAAAAACTTAGAGTAATAATATTAATTGATACTTTAATTTTAATTGAAATTAATATTTTATTTGATAATAAAACACTTCAAAGTACTGTAGAACTTAACGATAAGTTTTATGCGTAGCGTTAAAAAAAGCTTTGTTACGTAACTATCAATACAACGAAAAACTTCTCTTCAAGTGCAACAGTGCTTCAGAGTTAGTTAAAACGATTAAATCAATCGGATACTTAACGGCAACTTTTCTAAATGAAATACTTCGATTTCGATAAAAATTTTCACTCACGCATAAAAGGTATCTTATAAATTGCTATTTACTATTTCCAAAAATTAATAAGATAATTTTGCGACACAACTTGAAATAAATTCCGACATCTTTCTCTGAATTAGTTACTAAAAAAAGCAACATCTTAAAACTGTAATCTACTCTTTTTATCCTACTTCTGTTTAATAAAAATTAGAGCTTGTTTTACAAATGGATCGATGGTGAAGTAATTATTTTCAACTCATAAACTCATATTCATACTGAAATATTTGTATTAAAATATTATATAAAAACAAGAATGAACATTAGTAATACGCACACTTGGATTCAATAATTTTTTAAGTGAATAGATATGCGCATTAGTATAAAGAATGCAAATAATAGCATTTAATCTAGTTAATTACGCAGTAATTTGTGAAAAACAAGAGCTAAAAATGGTGCTGATTCGGTATAATTGAAAATTTAGAGAATTTCAATTAATAACAAAAAATTCTACAATGTGTTCTGTCCAACAACAATATATTCAATATGAGTTTCTAATATGTTATTATGTGAGAAAAATTATTGTGCACTTATCGTGTTACGCATGCTTGTCAATAAGTTTTTAAGTACTCGGTAAAAATTGAAATCTAGTTTATAACTTTGTGGACAAACGGGCTCGAACACCATTTTTGTTTTTTGATATATTGTGTATATTGTTTATTCCTATCGTTTAGAAAAATTAAAAAGGGGGACAAACTCGGGTTAAGAAAGTTACAAGCGAAAAATCAAATTTATCTATGATTCATAATAAAATAATTTTTTGAATTTACTTTCATAAGATTAATCGAACGTTTTTATAAAATGATATAAATAGTCACCTAGATAGTCTATATTTGAAATGTGTTTAAATATGATTTTAATGATTTTTCAAATATAATTTACAATGTTATTGTTTCAAATTTACTGCGATAATTCTCTGTTATTAATTAATTAATGATATTCTAAATGCCAAAATATCATGCACAAATTTTGATTTATTCGGTTATTTGAAAATATTTTAAAACCACTTTGTTGGACTAATAAAACTTTATTAATTTTAATAATTTTAGATTAAGCAGTGATTTGGTTTATTAAAATTTTGATTATAAAGTTTACAACTTTAATAAGCAACAAAAAACGTGTTATTGATCAAAAAACAACTACAAATGGTTAACCAATCATTTAAACTACAGCAGGCAATTAGAATTCTGGCAGTTGGAATTGTGGTGGTTGTTTCTAGTGATGTGGTCGAATAATCATATTCATCGATTCCAGTTAGGCCTTCTTAAGCGCATTAATAATGATATTGTTTCCTATTGTCCGTTTGTCTTTCAGAATTAGATCCTGAATGAAAAACTTAATAGCTTATACTGATAATAAGCTAGATAAACTTTTAACGGGCTAATACATGATCGTATTTAATAAATTTACAATAACTATTTTTCCCCGAAAATTTAAGTCGATTGATTATCAACTTAAATTAGTTTTAAGGCATATATTCTGCGAATTAAATATATTACTCAGAATTAAATTTTAAAAATGTTTAGCTATAATATAAACTTGATAATATCATATTTTTATTATTTATCATTGTGTATTATTTGTGTAAAATTCAGATTCTTGATAGCATGTCATTAATAGCAATTGCGCAACGGTATTAATTTTAAAACTATAATCTTAATTTTAAAACATATTGCTTTGTAATTGAGAAAATTTATTCCTTAATGTATGGCATTTATATTGATCTGTTTATTATTTATATCTTTTTATTTATCATATTTATAAACTATCCAGTATTTTATAATAAATTGTAATTGATCTTAAACACCAACTAAACATAATTGTACACAATAAGATTGTGGCTTGATTTTTGATCAGGAAACCCTCTTTTATTAGTAATACGAAAGACTTAATAAAATTTAAAAAATTAATTGCCAAATAATTACAACGCTATTTAATGACTTGAGAACAACACGTACATGTTTTTACTACAATTAATTAATTCATTTAATCTAATCAGAAATTAAAAGCTTTATAATCCAGGCTCAACACCAAACATACAATAATTAACATCGATATCGATTACATTTACAACAACAACCTAAGCATTAAAATCATTTATGCATTTACGTTAAATTTGTTATTTATATAAACATTATTGGCATAAATTACTAAAGTAATGTACTAGGCGTACAATTTATCCACATTTACTATTAATAATAATAATAATAAAAATTCGGCCAATAATTTTCAATCGATCATTGGCCCCAATAGCGTCGATTTTCCAAAGGTTGTCAAAATTTGATCGATGCAAATTTTTCACCTAAAATTAATTCACCAAATTATTTCCAATTATTCATTCTAAAATCCATCACAACTCACCTTTTCTATCTTCACTATTAGTCAATTTGCTGGTCGCACATAACTTCGCTAAAATCCATTCATGAGCTGATCAGACTCTCGCGCGCGCGGAATACAAGAACCTCAAACCTTTAAAGTGTGGGATGATTTGTTTGATGGATTTATATGAATTGAATCATCCGTATATGAATTGGTTGATGAATATTTCGAATGGATGATCATGATTATAGTTATAACGATTAATTATAACGACACACACGAAGAACCACAATAAAACACGCGATAAGACAATAATTAGAGACAACGGACATCGAATATTTGACAGCGAAGTTATAAACTATAGGTTAACGATTCTCAACCAGGGATGCGCCAAAAGCCGGTACATTTTTTAGTTGCTTAAAATTTTGGACGAAACCACACACAAGAACACATAATAAATGCCAAAATTTAAACTTTTTGAATTTGATTTACTGTGAAACTAGACATCACATCGATTATGTCGAATATTGCGAACACATCCCCAGTTAAGTTGCCTCTAATTTGGTTTATTTTCAACAATATTAGTTTCCATGCGTTTAATTCTTGCGCGTAACTGATGGACACTTCTTTTCTTCAATCTCGCAATCATCTGATTTAGTAAAACCTGCCTAACAATCATATAAATTATTTTAAGATTAAGCTATTATCTGAAGTTTTTTAAAAGCGATTGTTCTATTACTGTGTTAATAAAAAATCGGATTTGATTACCCCACTATATAATTTGTTAAAGAGATACGTGAAAGTAAATAAACTTTCTTAGAAGTATAACCAGCAATAATCAAACTTAAAATAGCTTCAAATGAATAGAGAAATCAGCATTTAGTATAACTTTAGTCTACATTTAATCAAAAGTATTTTCATATCGCACTTGGGTTAAACTGAACTTTTTTAAGTTTACATGCAACAGCATTATCGCTTGCATTTAACACTTAAGTTAACGGATGATTTATAACTCAACGCTTATAAATATTAGTGTTTTAAATGCCTATACTAACGCAAACACCATTTTAGTCTACATATTTTTTATGCTTCTTTTTAATAAGTGTTTCGAAAAAAGGTAAAATTATTTGAAGTGTACATACTTTTTGCGACGTTCTATTATTTTGCGTTTCTTCTTCATTCGATAAACCAGTGCAGATATTCGGTTACCACTTCTAAACTTTTTAGCTTTTGCTTCAAGTCTAATGTTATCAGTCCAACTTCCTCTTTTGCATTTTTTGATGATTTTTTCTAATTAAAATAAAATATTAATAATAATATATAACAAATTAAGTTAAGAAATATGTATTCATTAAACGTCATTGCAATATATTTTAATCTCGAAATATTGATTTTATAAATTGTTTTTTTCAATTCGAATTAAATAATTTCAAAAAATAGCGTTTTATATAAATAGCAATTAAACGCTAACTGACCTGATGGTGACATAACCGCGACAATGTCGTACACGTTCACTATTCTCGATGCTCTCTTTAATCCCCTTTTAACCCTGTAATTACCGTCTTGAATCTGCCGCGAACTTCCTCCGCTTTCTCCTACTTCATTCTCTTCTGCCGATTCATTGTCTATGTCCGCTTCGTTATTATTGTTAACAATTGGTGAGTTTAATTGCACTTCAAACACATCCAAAACATTATTATTATGTAATGGTAATTCTATAACATTCTCTTCGACAACATCGAGAGCATTATTCTGTGGGATCGCTTGTACCAATAGAATCCGGTCTTCTTCTGGGATTATCCTCTCTGTTAATCAATTTAAGTTTTACGTTAATAAAGTACCGGATAGATGATTTAAAAATACCTAAGTCTATGTCCACGATTTCCGATTGTGGTTCATATCGCGGAGAATTGTTGGCAACGTTATCGTCGTTTTGGTCATATTTAGCGAAACCAATTAAGGAATCGATGTCATAATTGTTAAAATTGTCGTCGTCTTCCATTGTTGAATTCTAAAAGCGAAATTAATTAATTTGTTTAATTATTAACACAAACAAAGGATTATTCTGCATAATGCTTTCACGCTATTTATTTCAAATAAGCAAATAATCTGCATTGATATTTATTTAAATAATAATCAAAACATTTTTAACTGATAATTAAATAAATACAATATAATTAAACCTCATTTACCGAATAAACTATTCAAAAGTGCAAATTAAATGAATGCCAATAATTTGCGTAAGAGTTGTTGGGTTAGTTTAACTGTATCTTCAAATTCTCCCGTGGAATGTCAATGAACCCAATCGCGAGAGTTTGGGAGGCTATCTGGTTGTGTCGTACAATGGTGGCACTGCACTGCTATCACTGGTGGCACATATACTGACGATTTATACTGTTGCAGTATAAAGCAAAACTTGACCTTCTATTTAACACGCCAATAAAACGACGACAATGAAATATTTTGATTTATTCGTTATTTTATTTTTACAAAACAAAACCATCTCACAAAAATTTAGACGCGCATCATTAGAACGATTTAGATAAAATTCTTAAAATACATACTTAAATAAAACTATAGAAAATTGATAAAAATCGTAGCACACAAATTTAATTATATAGCTATAACAATGGACAGTAGTGAGATGTAATGCCGCCATATTTTAATTGACGTTTTTTCTCAAAGTGCGTGTATATTTGTATGTATAGGTACACTGGCATCGACACAAATGGTTTCTACCGCACATGAGTATTTTCCTTTTCGTTGAAAAGCAAAGAATTACGTAAATGCATCGTCACATGCACATTAGGAATCCGTTTTGTTTTATTTTTTTGGCAAAATGAGAATACAAGACATTTATTAAGTATATCTATGTTTAAATGCTTTAATAATTTATGATTATAACTTTTTTCTGATTAAATTATCATAATAACAGATACTAAAGCGAGGTTGCAGTCACTGAACATATAGTGGCTTCGTATATTTTTAGTATAATTTGCAGAATTCAATAAAAGTATTTTAAAATACTTAATTGTTATTTTGGATAAAAACTTGAAATTTATTTTTTCCGTAATTTTATTAAAAATTTAGTTTAGCCCTTTTCTACCCTTAAATGGGCCAAATTCAAGTTCAAATTCTTAAATTTCTATAAGGTCCAGGTTCTATCAATCTGGATAAACGACCGAACAGGTTCTGGTTAGAATTTCTATGAGTTGGCACTTTGAACTTGTTTTAAAAAATAATATGCATAAAATGAAAGTTCTTAAATAAGTTTTAATATTTTTTCCAATATAATTTTTTCCATGAGCTAAAACACAAACAATCTTGTAGTTTGTTTCTTTTTTATTTATTAATGGAGAGTCAAGAATATAGCATTTGCAAATTTTTTATTTCATAAATTATAACTATATAATTGTTATGTATACACGAATTACATAGTTTGGAGTTGTTTTAGCTCCACTTATAAATGCTATTAACTGCTACTTTTAATGATAAAAGCTATTTTCCCCAAAACTTAAATAATGTGGTTTAAATGTGAATAGTTTTTGATACCCATCCATTAATATATTTTCCCAATACCTTCAAAAATACCTAAAAACTTATTTTTCAAAAAATAATAAAAATTCTTAATAAAATAAACTAAGAAAATCTTAAAAAATTTTAATAGTTAGAAAAAGACATTATTCTTCAACCTTAAAGTAATTTTTAAAAAACAAAAATGCTATTTTTAAATGCTATTTTCGTCATTTATTAATGCTATTTATAGCGCTATTTTTATATGCTATAATTTTGACTATCTATTTATTAAATTAAAAAATAAGAAAAAAATTAGACACGGTAAACAGGAAATTCATGATTGCATAAAAATTATGTTCAAAAATGTAACGTGTAAAGATGTAAAAATTTAAGTTGGTTCAAAAATATTTAAATTTAAAGCTTACTAAAAGTGTTCTTGATTAATTTTAAAGGCCGAACTTAACATAAAATTTTAATTCTCTAATTGACGAGAACTTAGCGAATTCTAAATGGAATAAAACTAATTGCTTAAAAAAGAACGTGCGCAATAACTGGTACGAATTATAATTTTAAAGAATAATTATTTCAATATTTTCTATTCAGCATTAATCATATTTACTTATAAATAGTAAACAAGAATCATACACACAAATAATGGCATATTGAATTAGGATTTAGTTATACTACAGGGTTTATACTTCTTCAAACTTTTTAATACTGGAAACAGGGGATAGACAGACACGCAGACACACATCCCGATTATATAATGGCATTTTTCCAATATGCCATAAAAAATGCACTAGATCGATAAACTTTATTTGATTTTCTCAATATTTTTCTTAAAATTAATAATTTGCGACAAAGCACATTTATATAGTCACCAAGTTTTTGGATGACCTATTTAGCCTCAAAAAAGAAGCAGTTAAAATGACTCGTTTACTTTTTTATATTTTTATCAGTGTTTTTATCCTAATTTACGATAACTTTGTTAAATTAATTTAAATTTAAATGTTTATAACGCATATAATATTGATTAAATATAGTATTACATTACATTTAACAGTTTATCACTTATGACATTAAGAAATACTAATTACTACGTTAAATTTTACTACTTATTACATTAAAATTTACTATCTTATTCACATAGTGTCTAATAACTACATTTAACATTTTATTATATTTTTCTATTACATTTAGTACCTAATAAGTACTAATAACATTAGATTTTACAACTATATTATATTTAGTACTTAATAACCATTAATAACATTAAATTTTG